>JAJIBD010027362.1:0-116222 GCA_021461705.1 Cryptotis parvus
TTTTTTTTTTTTAAGTATTTTATTATACCACCGTGAGATATACAAATAAAAGATATACAATTAAAAAGTTTATGTTTGGGTTTTGGTCATACAGTGTTTCAGCACCCGTCCCTCCACCAGTGCCCATCTCCCACCAACAACATCCCCGGTTCCCTCCCCCTTCCCCAGCCCTGCTCCATGGCAGGTTCTTTATTTCTTTCCCTTTCTCTCTCTTTCTCTTTTCCTTCCCTTCAAGACTATGGATTACAGAACATACATTAAAAGGTTGTCATGTGAATCCTTTTGCCTCTATTTAATGCTCAGCTCTAGGTTGGCATTAGTACCCTCGACAATTATTAGCACCCTGTTCCATTTTCTGGCTTACCTAGCCTCTGACTCCCACACGTTTGTGATAATTTCCACCTTTGACAAGACCTCCTGATATATGTTTCACTTGACCTTGGATATTGGTATCATAATATGTACATATAAATTTATGCCATGCAAATAAATGCAGTCATTCTGTATCTGTCTCTCTCCTTCTGGCTAATTTCGCTCAACATAATCTTCTCCATGTCCATCCATTTATAGGCAAATTTTATAACTTCATTTTTCCTAACAGCTGCATAGTATTCCATTGTGTAGATGTACCAAAGCTTCTTTATCCAGTCATCGATTTTGGGCACTCTGGTTGCTTCCAGATTCTGGCTATTGTGAATAATGCTGCTATGAACATAAAAGTAGGGATGGTGTTTCCGCTGTGTATTTTTGGTTTCCCAGAGTAGATTCCCAGGAGTGGTATGGCTGGGTCAAATGGGAGTTCAAGTTCTAGTCTTTGGAGGAAAGTCCATATTGTTTTCCAGAAAGGCTGTACCAGCCGGCATTCCACCAACAATGGATGAGTGTCCCCTTTTCCCCACATCCATGCCAGCACTTGTTGTTCTTGCTCTTTTGAATATGTGCCAGTCTCTGTGGTGTAAAGTGGTATCTCATTGTTGTTTTGATTTGCATCTCTCTGATGATTAGTGATGATGAGCATTTTTTCATATGTTTTTTGGCCATTCGAATTTCTTCCTTGCTGAAGTTTCTGTTCATTTCTTCTCCCCATTTTTTGATGGGGTTGTTTGTTTTCTTCTTGTAAAGTTCTACCAGTGCCTGATATATCCTGGATATTAACCCCTTATCAGATGGGTATTGGGTGAATATTCTTTCCCATTCTGTGGACTGCTTTTTGTATCTTAGTCACTGTTTCTTTTGAGGTGCAGAAGCTTTTTAGTTTCACGTAGTCCCATATGTTTATCTTTTCTTCTAGTTGCTTTGTTAGTGATGTTTCACCTTTGAAGATGCCTTTAGCTTCAATGTCGTGGAGGGTTGTTCCTATATTTTCTTCAATGTACTTTATGGATTCAAGTCTGATATTGAGATCTTTAATCCATTTTGATCTGATTTTTGTGCATGGCGTTAGACACAGGTCCAAATTCATTTTTTTACATGTCGCTGCCCTGTTTTCCCAACACCACTTGTTGAAGAGGCTTTCCTTACTCCATTTTAGACTCATTGTACCTTTATCAAAGATTAAATGATCATGTGTTTGAGGTTGGGTGTCAGGATACTCAATTCTATTCCATAGGTCCACAGGTCTGTTTTTTATTCCAATACCATGCTGTTTTAATTACTACTGCCTTGTAGTACAGTTTGAAGTTGGGAAAGGTGACGCCTCCCATCTTCTTTTTCCCGAGGATTGATTTAGCTATCCTTGGGGGTTTATTGTTCCATACAAATTTCAGGAGCGTTTGGTCAATTTCTTTGAAGAATGTCATCGGTATCCTCATAGGGACTGCATTGAATCTGTACAGAGCTCTAGGGAGTATTACCATTTTGACAATGTTGATTCTCCCCACCCATGAACAGGGAATGTGTTTCCATTTCCTTGTGTCCTCTTTTATCTCTTGGAGCAGTGTCTTGTAGTTTTTCTTTGTACAGGTCCTTTACATACTTGGGTAAGTTGATTCCTAGGTATTTGATTTTCTGTGGCACAATTGTGAATGGAATAGTTTCCTTAATATCCCTTTCTTCTCTTTCGTTATTTGTATATAGGAAAGCCACTGACTTTTTGGGTGTTGATTTTGTATCCTGCCACTCTACTATATGCGTCTATTGTTTCTAGGAGTTTTTTGGTAGAGAGTTTAGGGTTCTCTAGGTATAACATCATGTTATTTGCAAATAATGATAGCTTGACTTCTTCCTTGCCTATCTGGATGCCCTTGATGTCCTTTTCTTCTCTGATTGCTATAGCAAGTACTTCCAGTACTATATTGAATAAAAAGGGTTGAGAGTGGGCAACCTTGTTTTGTCCCTGATCTCAGGGGAAGGCTTTCAACTTTTCCCCATAAGTTCAGCCAGCACTAACCAGTTTTATTCTATACTTGCCTGGCACTTTTTTTCAAGAGGCAGATATTTGTTATTTGAATACCTAAACTATCTTACCTAGGGCTACATCCTATCCAGGGGATATTTTCTAGGGAGAACTAGTTCCCACCGAGTGACATGATGTCCCTCAGAGCTGAGTGTTTTGATCCCTAGTGGCTGCTCTGATGCTTTACATGGACCTGTGAGAGAGTGAGTAAAAACACAATCCAAAGCCCTTTGGCCTCTTCTGGGTTGCGTGTTCATTTCTGGACATTATTTTTCTGTATGGAAAAATCCATCGTTGAGCAAAGCATAATGGCTTCCCCAGACCAGTTGCTGGAAGAAGCTGCAGGGGCAGCTGGGATTGGGCCACTCTGCATTCCTGGGAGAAGTGGGTCAGATGTGCTGGCGAGCTCGCCTGCCCGACATACACTGGCACCTCTTTCTCTGGGACCAGGGCTTTGGCTCTTCTGCAAGTAGCCATGGAGATCCTGTTTCAGCCTTGCTGAGCTGGAGCAAAGTGAGGCCTGGGGTCAAGCAAGGCCTGAGATCTAGCCGGAAACTAGCTCACCACACTGCCTTCTGCCAGGAGGGACAGATTCAGGAACTTCTTTCCTCTTCTATCAGTGGGCCCTGACAGCACCCCCCATTAAGAGGAATCACTGAAATAGAGGGAAGAAAAAGAAGAATGTGGGGCTTCAACTCTTCTGGCGCTGCCATTTCTGGACCCTGCTCCTCAGCCAGGCATGTACCTTGTGAATGCAAACTTTCACTTAAGTGCAACATTCCCTGCTCCTGGAATGCTTCCCTTCCTCCTTCTAATTTTATCTGCACACTTCTGGCTTGCACAATTCTGATTTGCTCTGTAAGATTTCACACAGCTACAGACACTCCAATGTTGATAGCAACATTATTTACAAACAATGAAGCTATCCAAGTGACCAGAGCAGCTGCTGAGGGAGGACTGAATGAAGGTGTGGTAGAGTGATGCAGTGGAGTACTATGCAGCAACAAAGAAAGAGCAGTTATCTTTGCCTTCACGGCTAAATAAAGTGAACTCAAGGTGGTTATGCAGAACAAAATAAGTTAGACAGAGAAAGGCAAGTTTTGGGTGATTTCATCCATGTTTATATTTAGGGAAGTTAAACAGAGGGATAGATAAAGCAAAACAAAAGGAGACCTGTGGGCACAGATGGGGTAACGCAGCAGCAGAGGACAGGGGTCCAGATCAAAGGTGAAGGGACTTTAGGCAAAGATTGGAAGTGCCAGGCCATATTTGTTGCTGTTAGTTTGGAAGATTAATAAATTAGAATTTTTAAATATTAAAAATAATGACACCAAATGCAAGGTGGGTACAAATTCCATCAGGCACATTTATGCAGCTCATTAGACATCTGTGTCTCTGGCAAGGACAGTTTCTCTTTGCAAATCTCACTCCTCCACTTAGACAGACCAAGGAAGACAACGGTGGGTCCCCTCACAGCCCAGCACAGAGCCTTGCTCAGCTCAGAGAAGAGAGGGATTGCCTACCCTGAGGGCTCATGGCAGGGGAGGAGTGTAAGGGGGGTTATTAACATCTCTTTGGAAAGGGAAAACCTTCAAAAGGGTCTACAGTGGATGGGTGGGAAACCTGTTTAGTCAGGAGGTCCCATCCTCAAATTCCTTTGTACGCTGAAGGAGACAGAGGCAGTCAGCTAGGAAGACCCGTGCAGAAGAACCATCTTCTAGAAATGTTCACGGAGGGAAATTAAATGTCTTCAGCAGTTCCCTCTTGTGAGGGTTGCTTGTGAAGGGCACAAACTGTGCGACCAGTCAGACGCCCTAAAAGTAACAGTAAAGGTCCAGAGAGAGGCGCAGCGGTCACCGTGTAAGCCTAGCCTGTGTTTTTACCCAAGTATGAACATTCTGGGCGCAGCCCTGTGGACCCCCAAACATGGTGGGTTAGGGTCCTGGCGGCCTTCAGACAGTGCTGAGCAGCATGAGGCTGCAGACCAGGCTGCCCCAAGTCCTCAAGTCCTCCATAGAACTCCTGACCCCCAAAGTTCTTGGGTATAGGAGGGGCCCCCCATGCCATCTGAACACCATTTTGGATTTAAAATAAAATAATTAAAAAAATTAGCTGCTGGGTTCTCATGTTGCCTCTCTGTATTTTCATATCCATCAATAAAGCAGGGATTGTTGCTCTCATTTTAAATACAAGGTAAATCAAGCCTGAGAGATAAAATCTTAGTCCATCAAGCTAGGAGGAACTGGCATGCAGGTGTACGCTCCTAGCCTACTTGTACTCCATGGGATTCAAGTACAAAGGGCCACTTCTGCACCAATACACCCCCACATCTACCACCTGTGCCATGCCCCCCAAAAAATCCCTGATGGACTCTGTAAAACACATCCCAGGAAAGTTATAGACTTCCAAATACAGGGGAGTTAAGACTAAGGTGGGACAACACTGGAATATTTCACAAAGCAAGCTAATGGATCAAGCTAACAGAAGGAATGTTCTAGAAGCAGCAGCACCTGCTCATGTAAGAGATGGGAGGGGTGCACTGTAGGGAGGCCGCACCTGTTCTCTTTGTGTGCTTTTGAGGTTTTGAGACAGTTGGCAAAGATACAAGACATGCACAAGCTAAGTCTGGCCTCAGAGAATGAGTCTGTGGGGCAGGAAAAAGAGAACAAGGAACTCTGAGTGGCCACAGAACATTTGCAGCTGCAGCAGGAATGGGAATGGATGGAATACACTGGTGAAACCAAGGAAGAAAATAGAATATTTTAATCTATAGATTTTGAATCTATAGATTCAAGCAAAGCTATTCAAGGGCATACAGAATTATGGCATTTCTGAGAAAAAGTAGGCTGGATTTTGAAGAAAATTGGGAGAATTTTTTTTGTTTTTATAAAGTTCCAAATATTTAGAAAGCTTATAAATATATACTTTGTTGAATATAGGGTATATAAATCTATTTCAGAATTAATTTCTCATAACAGGCATGACTTTGTGGTCAATGTAGACCCACCAAGAAGACTTGGATATCAAACTGGTCTTCAAGGGACAGCACCATAGTTAGAAGAAGGAAGTGAGATACCAAACACAGATGTCAGGTCCAAGCAGCTGTGGAAACCAGAGGGTGCATTATCTGAAGAAAATTTTAAAACAATAATTAAACAGATGAAACACTGGTCATTCTAAAGGTAATAAACAATTAAACACTCCTCTTTTGTTAGTCTAAGTTAGAGTTTGTCAATTTATAGCCCATGGGAAAAATCTAGCCAACTGTCTGTTTTTGTAAATACACTGAGGCAATCACTTAATATTTAGTTATTATTTTATATTATTAAATATTATTTGTTCTCTAGAGATTCTTTCTTGAACAGTCATGATGGAGATTAGGTGGCAGTTAAGAATGAGTTTTGTGCTAGCAGACCCTTACAGAGAGATTTGGCTTGGCCACTGCTGGTCTAAGGTGTGGGAGTTTCTGCAGTTACTGACTTTTGATAATTCATGTCTCAACTTTAGTTAGTATGTATTTATTGCTTGTCTTTAACAAGCTTCGTATTCTTCAGGAGACCTCATTCCACCAGGATGAGATAAATTGCTCTTCCCCAGGCCTCAGCATATTATTTATATTGAACAGTGATTTTCATACTAGCTGGGCTGGTCCCCTCAATAGTCCTTAAAATAGATTTGTCTTTGAAGTAGATTCTAAATGAAGAGGTGTAGCACTTCGAGTTCAAAATAACAAAACTAGATGCTGTTATTCCATTTCCTTCAGTTCTGTGTGGCTGTTTAGAATGGGCTTTTTCAACAGTCAAAGGTCAATGTCTGCTTGTCGAGTGGCAGTCAGGTGAGTGAACTTGGGGCAGTGGAGGAGGGAAGTCAACACTGGTGGTGGGTTGTACACCTGAAATTCAGCTAAGAAAAACTATGGAAAGCATGATGTCTCAGGATCTAATTAAAAATAAAATAAAGTAAATCATGGAAAAAATGTTTTCTCCTGTTGAAGTGTAGATTATAAAGCAATTGTGGTTTATGTACACAATGAAATATTACTCAGCTATAAGAAATGACTGAATCATACTGCTATGTGGATAGCATTAGTAGATATCACGTAAAAGTCAGAGAGAAAATCCTCCTTTCCTTCCTTCCTCCTTTCCTTGTTTCCTCCCTCCCTCCATCCCTCCCTTCCTTCCTCCCTCCCTCCCTCCCTCCTTTCCTTCCTCCCTCCCTCCCTCCCTCTGTCCCTCCCTCCCTCCCTCTTTCTCTGTTCCTCCCTTCCTTCCTTCCTTCCTCCCTCTCTCCCTTCCTCCCTCTCTCCCTTCCTTCCTTCCTTCCTTCCTTCCTTCCTTCCTTCCTTCCTTCCTTCCTTCCTTCCTTCCTTCCTTCCTTCCTTCCTTCCTTCCTTCCTTCCTTCCTTCCTTCCTTCCTTCCTTCCTTCCTTCCTTCCTTTCTTTCTTCCTTCCTTCCTTCTCCCTTCCTTCTTTCTACTTCCTTCTGATCCCCTTTCTTAGTTTTCTCCTTATTTCCTTCCTGCTTCCCTCTTTCATTTACTCTCTTCACTCTTTCCTTATTTGATTGCTTTCTTTCTTCTTCCTTCCTTACCTAGTTCCATGTATGAATATTTAGCATGTGCCATGTGCTAGGCATTGTGCTGGTTTGGAAATACAGTCCCAGCGCCAATGAAATATATGGTGGACTGTGGGTGTCATTGTGTAGATCTTACTTCTGAGAAAGCAAATGAGGTTGTGGGGCTATGCGTGCTTTCCTCCCATAGCAATTTCAATGCATGATTCAAGGACAAATAAGTTTATTGAGTAGATTAGAACCCAGATGATGAACATGTTCTCAGAGACTGAGACTCCAGCTGGGCTCTCTCAATACTGTTGGTGGCTTCTTAGGACGCAAGTTAAGTCATTTGTGTACACCAGTGACTTGTGAGTCACTGAGGAATCATTGTGGTGACCCTGACTATAACAAGGATATCCATTTATTTACCCTTTGAAATGCGACCAGCAGGCTCGTTCATTTTGCAGTATTAATTCTAAGAGGAAATTAGATTCTAGCCAGAGTCATTAATCTTTTTTAAAAATAGAACCACAAGAAGGGAGCATGGATAATCAGAATGTAATTTTCTGAGTTCGGAAGTGGTCAAGACACCCATGTCAAGCCTCCTATACATCTAAGGTTTCTGGTTTTCTCCCAAACGGCTCAAGCAGGTGAAGTCAATGGTTTGATGTCTGGGAGAAAGGCCACCTTGAAGGGCAATGACTTCTTAAGATTTAGCCGTGGCTTCCTCTAACAATGAGAAGGGCAATTGTATCTGCTTCACCAGTGACACCTACCATTAATCCATCTTCTATTCTATTTGCCTTCTATTCTATTTCTCTCTTCTTCCTTCCTTACCTATTTCCATATATTCCATGTATGAATATCCATCTTCCTAAGATCGATCTATGGAGGATATAGATTTGTGTTGTATTAATGCTCAGAGTCACCCATCCCAGTTAGCAAGTGACCCACACTCTTTAGAAGCATGTTTGCCCTTCTGTAGTGTGTCAGATCTTAAAATGATATTGATTTTCATTAAAGGAAATGAAGTCTTTCTCAATAATTCAATTTAAAAGTGAAACCTCTTGTAATCAGTTTATATCCTTTTAATTTGATCCTTTATTGTTTCTGTAGTCTACAGAAACTGAAATGTTATTTACCCAGATTGGTTATTTGTTCAATTCATCTCTTTTATTTTCAGTCATTCAATTCCAGGACTTCTACAAAATGCATTCCTATTGCCTAAAGCTTTTTAGGAAGTTTGCTGCTCAGAGTACGCACAAATACTTGTCTGCCAAATCACCTACTTTCTATAAGAAATTGAAAGTGAGCAAACAGGAAACCAAAATAAGATGAACATTTATCTTATTATCTTGCAAGCCCAATTTAACTATTCTTGAAATTTATAATACAGGAGCTAGAAAATATCTTTAGTTCTTGTTATAGCTGTTCTTGATTATTCAAGAGATATAACTATTTGTGCCATATGCCACCCAGTGAGGAACAAAAAAGGACCTAAGGTTAATATATGACTTTCAAGAGACAATTCAAAGGAATTAAGTTTTTGTTGAGAACCCAATGTTTATATATTAAATTTTGGTTGGGTTTCACAATTTTTTCAATGGACATAGGAACATTGTATAATTCTCTTTAACAAATCAGAATCAAAATTCTACTCACATGCAAAGTGTTATCTAAAGATCTCTCAAAATATTTTGATAGAAAATTGAAAAAGTTTCCTGTTGATAATAATTTGGATTGAAATTACTCTATCCACTGAGGAGGAGAAAAGGAAGGAGACGAGAATGCTTCTGGTCTAACAGCAGACTAGGCCCCCTGGGATGGATCCAGAACCACAGCAGAGCCTGGCAAGCTACTTGTGACGTATTTGACATGCCAAAACAGTAACAATAATGGACCTCATGCCCAACGAATGGAGACGTTACTGGAGCCTGCTCGAGCAAATCAATGAACAATAGGAAGACAAGACAAGTGAAGTGATAATATTCTGGATCACTTGTATCACTTCATTTGTCTTCCCATTGTTCATCAGTTTGCTCGAGTGGGCACCAATAACATCTCCATACTTCTTGTCACAAGCAAGTTTAGCCCAAGGGCATCTGCTTGCTTCAGGGACAGGAAGAGCCTCAAACCATTCCTTCAGGTCATGGGAATGAGGTCCATAATTGTTGCTGATTTTGACATATCAATAACACATGGGTAGCTTGCCAGGCTCTGCCATGTAGGTGGTATACTCTCAGTAGAAGGATCTCATCTCAAGCATTTACTTATGAAACTTAAAGGGGAAAGATCAGTTTTTCTCTTGGGTGGAGCTCTGATTAGCTGTGGAGTTCAGATGTTGAAAATGACTGACCTCATTTTGTGTGGGTTGATCTGGCTTCTTGCTAAGCTTTTTGGGATGATGGGTATCAGCTAGTACCTGCCAGAACCGTATACAGTGTATAAATGTGAAAGATCCTGGGAAGGACCTGATCCTAAAATCTAGTACTATCTAAAACTGTCGGCCGTGCACCAACAAAGAGTGGGTCTCTCTTCCGGGGTAGCAGACATGGAGGTGGAGGAAAGGGCGGAGTAGCCCAAATTCCCACTCCAAGTCCGGCTAGCAGGCTAGCATGGCCCCTCCCTCACAATTGTTAGTGAACCTTTACTGGGAGGTCAGCTCCATGGGTTGCTTCCATGTGGGGCCAAGCAGCACAGCTGTGGGTCTGGAGTGGGTGGGATATTTTGGATAAAATGGATGAAATAAATAATGTATATACATATCAAGCATTACATAACAAACCCAATACATCAAGATCAAGATTACATAAAAAAAATCAATTTTATTTGTTTAGTTTTTTTCCTACTTAATTTTCATGACACTTGACACTTGACATCCCTTTATTCATCGGATTGCTCGAGTACGTGCCAGTAACATTTCCATTTGACCCTATCAAGTGCCAGTATAGCCCAATGGCATCTGGTTGCTTCAGGAATACAAAGAGCCTCAAATCGTTCCTTCAGGGTCTTGACGAAGAAGTCTGGCCATCTTGTAGGTGGGTGGCCACGTGATCTTTTGACATCCCATGGGATCCAGTCGGTAACGACTCTAGCCCAGCGGTCGTCTCCAAATCGCATTACATGTGCAGCTGGACATGTAATGCGATTTGGCTGGACATGTAATTTTCATGCTGGAAATTTATTTATTTTTGCATTGTCTCACTCATTTGAGACAAGTGCTCTAATAATGTAGATCGTAACAAAGTAGCTTAGTAGAGCTACATTATTAAATATATTTTCCAATCCTGTGTTATGTTATTCTATATACCACAGATTAATGAAAACATCCAGCATTTGTCACTTTTCTTCTGAGCTACTTCACTTAACATGACATCTTCTAGTTTGATCCAAGTTGCAGTGATTGCATTATTTTGTCATTTCAGTGCTACATAGCATTCCATTGTGCGAGCCATTGTAAATTATAGAAATTGAAAGCACAGAGGAGAGAAATGTAGTGGGGATGTAAGAAGAGATGGTCTGGAGGTGACATAAAGGTAAGGGCTAGGATTCTTACATTGGTGGTGAAGAGGCAAAATGTATGTGTCCATACAAACCACAGAGCCAACACCACTGAGAGCATGGGTCTCGAATGATCATAATTCAAAGTAAAAATGTGCCAGTTACATAGATGGGATGGGATATGGAAAGAAATATTCCCAACAATTGAATAAGAATCAATATTCTACTCACATGCGAAGTGCTATCTAAAGATCTCTCTCTGTAATTAGTGGAAAGAAGTTGAAACTGGTAGTGGGATTGGAGTTGGACCATAGTATTCTAAAATTCTATCACTGACAGTGTTGTAGACATGGTGCCTACATAAAATAAAATTTAAAAATATTAAAGCATTTTATTATTTTATTTTAATTTTTTTTTTTTGGGTCACACCCAGCAATGCTCAGAGGCCACTCCTGGCTCTGCACTCAGGAACCACTCCCAGCAGTGCTCGGGGATCATATGGGATGCCAGGAATCAAACCCGGGCTGGCACAGATCGGCTGTGTGCAAGGCAAACACCCTACCCGCTGGACTATCGCTCCGGCCCTTTTTTTTTTATTAAAGCATTTTAAAACTAAGGATGATGACATTGATTAATAGTTTCTCAACTATTCAACTATAGCCCTGACTATACAACTAGCCTTTCTTTTCCAAATAGACAATTTTCTTTTATAAAGAAATATAAACTCTCTCTATACTTCCAAATCCAGAATATATTAATCACCTCCATACAGCTTTGGTGGTAATTCACGTGTATCCAAACATAGACTTGAGTCTTCTGAAAACTTTATCAGGATTAGTTCTTATAGCATTAAATATTATTAATAGTCTTATAATAACAAAACAATTGTTTGTTATATTAGGCACAAACAATAAGAACTCTGTTCTTATTGTTTTCCTATATTGTGATGGGAACAGGAACATACTAGTTCATTCTTTTAGAGACAGAAAAGTTCCCATACTGGGGCCAGAACAATAATACAGTGGGTAGGGCACTTGCCTTGCACACAGCTTACCTGGGTTTGATCCCCTACATCCCATATGGTCTCCTCACAAAGTATGCCCCCCCAAAACCAAAAAAAAAAACGTCTTTATTGTCTATGGATAGCCCAGTATTTATATATATAGTCAACATATATCCATATGCATATATATCCAACATAGAGTAATAACAAATGCATTGTGTATTGATAATACATGTGATATATACTGGTAGACAAGAGGAAAACAAATTATCAATCATAAAATATATTATTTATTTTATTTGGGAAATCTCTACTCAACTGTCAGGGATCTCAGTGGGTCTTGTCTTTGCGCCTATAATGTCTATCATCAGCACAGATAGAAATCACCATTCATTAGTACAAGTAATAGCGAACAAACGCAAATACATCATACTCTTATTTAAGAAATAAAAAATTTCCCCAAAGCTTTATATTTCCCCAAAGCCCTGAAATGGAGTAAGTACTAAATATTAGCAAATTGCTATCCCCTGAGGCCTTGGGGTTAAAATGTTCAATTTGTTATGTGGGTGAAAAGTATCCTGATGAATGTGTCATTTTATTCCTATGGCAATGGCAAATTAATTTTGTTAGAGACAAAAGTGGCTTATTTTTAATTCAAAACATCAGAAATGTCAGCAGTCGTTGAAATGACTGTTGGTTTAACCACATCATCTCTAAATTGGCAACACAAGGCAATGGCCTAAATTTAAGCACTGCAATTGTGGTTTTGGTTTCAGAACCATGGCACAGTTGTTAGTTACCATACTTGAGCACAGGAAAAAGCTGCTCAGGGGAGGGAAAGGAATTTGCAAATGGCCACAGCAGGTTTCTGGACTAACTTGGCCCCCAATCTGCAGAGTCACACAGGCCTTCTGGAATTATTTGGCCAACCTTGTTCTGGCTAGGTCAATAAGAAAAGACTAGTCTGGTTTACAAAATAAAATGGAAAATAAAACTATGACAAAAAGGCAAACGTATGATGTATAAGTAATATTTTCAAAAGGAAAATGCCTTTGTTGGAAATCCAAACCTTGAACTCTATCTTTTAGTTTGCAATGTCTTTTTACTTACCTGTGGAAGCAAGGTCACAAGATTATTGCATAAGGAATTTGAATGAAGATTTGTATTTTCTGTTCCACCATAATTTATCATATCATGTTACCTTCTGTGTCACTTTTTTTAATGGCAGCAAAGTGGTTTCCATATTTCCTAGGCTGTTGACAGTGCTCTTTGTTTTGGGAAGGGCACAGCAACCTGGCAATGCTCAAGGGTTACTTCTGGCTACACGCGGAATTATTTCCTGTTGGTGCTCAGGGGACTATATGGGAGGCTGGGGATCAAACCATGTTGGCTGTGTGGAAGGTGTTTGCCTGCCCGCTGTAGTTTCAACCCAGACATGATATGACAGTGCTTTTTAAAAAATTTGTTCATTAGTTCATTGAAGTTAAAATTTGAATTAAATTTTCACTTGTATCACTTCACTTGTCTCCTCATTGTTCATTGATTTGCTTGAGCGGGTGCCAGTAATGTCTCATTTGTTGGGAATGTGCTCCATTATTGTTTACTATTTCTGGCATATCAAATACACCATGGGTGGATTGCCAGGCTTTTATTTAGTAGAAATTCCACTTTTTTGGCTCTACTTTTAAGTAAACTTACATATGTATGTGGGAAAACTCCAATGATCTTCATGGTTAACAATTGTAAGCATAATTTTCAATTAAATTTATAACATCAGAATGGAGAGTAATGAGACATAGGTGCCTCCATATGTGTTTGTGTGTGAAGACATGTATGCAGAGACAATGGAATACAATTCATGACTAAAAGTGTGTTTCAACAAGGGAAAAAAGTGGAATTTCTACTAAATAAAATTTAATTCAAATTTTAAACTTGAATGAACTAATGACCAAGTTTTTTTAAAAGCACTATCATATATCTGGAGTAATAGTACAGCAGGCAGGTAAACACTTTGCACACAACCAACACATCTCAAAGTACAAAATGTCAAATGAAAATAGCAATTTGAGGAAGGATACATAGGTTTGCTAAGCTATTAGTATTTATATGTTAGTTCATATTTTTTATTATACCAATGTAAAACTTGCCTGTAAATGGATAAGCATGGAGAGAATCATGCTGAGTGAAATTAGTCAGAGGGAAAAGGACAGATATAGAATGACTGTATTCATTTGTGGGATATAAAAAATTGTATGAACTAATATCCAAGACTGTTGCAGGACTCCTAAGGGCCGCTGCATCTGCTCTGGATTGCCTCCCGCAGATCACTCCGTAGATAAGGGGATAGTCTAAATGTGGCAGTTTATCCGACCATGTATGCTGTACTAGCTGGTATAAATATTCTCCCATGCTATCACAGTCATCGTGGGACTAGCTAGATCTTACCAGCATATTAGCCTGGCCACGTAAGGACACCTAAGTAATTAGACCAGAGAGAAATGCTGTTTGCTTCCAAACAAACAAGCATGGCTCCCTGATAAAATATAAAACTACAATGAAGTAGAGGAGACTTGTGAAGGCTTGGAGAAATATTTAACTGGCATTGGTGTTGATCTTTGGTACAGTGACATGCCATCTCAGAAACCCCCTTCTCTACATTTCAAAGGCCTTCCCTTCCCGGCTCAAAACATTAGCACAGTAAAGGCCCTAGGTGAGATGCAGGGAGGGGTTACCTGAGGGCATTGGACCCTCCCTGCTTTCCATAACAATGGGAGGAAGGTCTGAGTTGCAGGGGGTATAAACTTGCCGGTTCCCGCTCTCCCGGGCTTCTTCTTCCCGGTGGAATCTCGCCTTGTAAGCGTTTTTCCCCTTGGAAGTTATACACGTGATGGTCGCCATCTTGGCCTACACGTGGCTGGGGTTCTAGCCTGGAATCCTAAGCATCGGGTTTTTTCCTTTTGCTGATTTGTATGCCTGAACCTGTGATAAGTAAAGTCTTTTTAAAACCTCATCGGATCCCTGAGTGTTCATCCATTCCTTGCCGGCTTCGGAGGTAGAAGGGAACTTCGCTTCCCGGCACTGTCGGGGACCCGTTGGAGCGCCCGACATAAGACCAGGCAAAACATGGACCAGGAGGACTTGTCAGTGGTTGGAATCTACCACAAGTGTGTGGGAGTCAGAGGTTAGGTAAGACAGAGAAGCAACCAATGACCTAATAATTGTTGGAAATAGTAACACCAGCCTAGAACTAAGCATATTATATTGTTCTTGGGCTTAGCATCCTGTGAAGATAGAGTTGAATTCATAGTGTAGAGAAAAGGGATTCTTCACACTGTTAGGGAGAATGCATTAGTTTAATATTTATTTAAAAATATGGTGGTTCCTCAAAATATTAAGCAAAGAACTACCATATGATAGAGAATCCCTTTTCTGGATATTTATTAAAAATGAGAAAGCCCTAATTTGAAGACCTATATGCACCTTCATATTTATCATAGCCTTGTTCACAGAAAGGAATTATTGGAAGCCAAGTGTCCAATGCAAATGAGTGGTAAAGAAGACAGACAAATACAACACATGAACTGTGACCCAGCCATAAGAAAGTGTATGAGGGAATGAGATGCAAAATCAAGAGTGATTTATCCTCTTCCATGCAGCAAGAGGAAGAATAATAATGGACAGTATAATTTGTTATGGAATGCTACCTTCTCATCCTGCCCCTTGAGGTGTTGCCGGTATGGCTGGAGTGTCAAGCTGCATCAACAGGTGGCAGACAGGAGACAGGCTTGTCTACACCCAGGGCTCTGTCCTGTGGGCCGTGGTTGGTTGATGGTCTGACATAGAAAAAGACTGGGCCTCCTAGGATGAACCCAGAGCTACAGCAGAGCCTGGCAAGCTACCCATGTTGTATTTGACATGCCAAAAAGGTAAAAAATAATGGACCTCATTCCCAGCGAATGGAGATGGTACTGGCACCCACTTGAGCAAATTGATGATCAACAGGAAGACAAATGACAAGTGAAGTGATACCTTCTCATACTTTATTGCACAGGTGTCTTCACAGGCCCTGACCTGCCACCCCAGCAGAGCCTCACAACAAGCCAGCCTCGCAACAAGCCCCCACTCCATGGGGCCCGCCATTTTCCACATCTGGACTTCCCTCTCATCACAACTCCACCCAGCAGACCAGACTATCACAGCCCGACTCGTGAGGCCCCTAGCAGCCGTGTGGTTTATCAATAAATGCTTTTTTTAGAGGTGACTACAATGGTATGCCACCCACACGGCAAGCCTGGCAAGCTGCTCATGTCATATTTGATATGCCAAATACCAGTAACATTTATATTAGGTCATTCCTGTGACCTAACATAATGGTTTGAGGCTCTTTATGTTCCTGGAGCAAGTGGATGCCTTTGGGTTCTCCTAGCATGAGACAGGACATATGGAGATATTACTGGTTACCACTCTAGCAAATAGATGATTAACGGGAAGATAGTGATAGTGAACAAATACATTCTTTGTTCCATTTTTATATGTAAAATGTTGAATATTCTTTTAAAAATCTAGAAAAATTTAGATAAATTGGATGATGATTTGGTGGCTGGATTCTAAAGAGTGGGTAGAGAAAGCAAGTCATTGTAAAAGAAAATAATTAAATTTAATAGTTGCTTATGTGGCTTGTACAATTTTGAAGGAAAGAAACTAATGGAAAAGTAGAATTTATATATTCGGTCAAAAGTGGGATAACTGAAAATTAAAAGTGGGATAACCGAGAGGCTTAGAAAGAATGTGTTCAAGACAGTATTTGTTAAAACCAGCTTAAAATGAAGGATAGGAAGCATTTTGTTGGAGGAGGTAATATAAAGACAAATTAGAGTGTGAAACTCACTGTTCCTCCAAGAAAATGAGATAAATAAGATTCATGCTGGTGGTGCTAATTTCAGCAAGTATCACATTGATTCCCCTTTGTATCTTCTCAGGCTCTCTTGAGAGTTTGAACATATCTCTCCACTCCATTATCACCACCTGTCCTCCTTCACATGTAAAAATGCCTTGGATAGAAATCCAGTGCCTGCGTTCTTTACTCGATTGTCAATATCTACACACTCATTTAGGGCATGTGAATATCGTCAAAGACACTGTGGATCAGTGGGTAAAAGGTAAGACGCAATTTGAATGCTGCATCTTGTTGAAGAATAAGGACATTCACAGCATTCTTTGGTTTCGTTTGCCTTGGTTTGGGTACCACATTCAGCAGTGCTCAGGGCTTAAGCCTGGCTGTGCATTCTGGAATCATGCCTGGTGGCGCTCAGGGGACCAGATGGAGATTCGGGGAATGAGTCCAGATTAGCTGCTAGACAAGAGGTCAATCTCTTGTACTGCTGCTTAGTCTCTGTACAGCTTCCTTGGAAGGCATTACATATATATATATGTAATATATATATAATATATATATATATATATATATATATATATTACATTTTATTATACCACCGTGAGATATACAATTACAAAGATATTCCTGATTGGGTTTGAGTCAGACAGAGTTCCAGCACCCATCCCTCCACCAGTGCCCATTTTCCAGCATCAGTGTACCCAGTTTCCCTCCCTTCCCCAGTCTACTTCTATAGCAGGCACTTTTCCTCTTCCTCTTCCTCTCCTCCTCCTCCTTGTTCTTGTTATTCTTGTTCTTGTTCTTCTTGTTCTTGTTCTTGTTCTTCTTCTTCTTGTTCTTCTTGTTCTTCTTCTTGTTCTTGTTCTTCTTCCTTCTTTTCTTCTTCATATTCTTCTCTGTCTCTGTCTCTGTCTCTCTCTTTCTTCTTTACACATTGTGATTTGCCCTATCTACATTTAAGGGTTATCATGTATATCCCTTTTCATGCATCCAATACTCAATTCTAGTCCAATACTCAATTACCATTTCCAAAATTAGTAGAACACTGGTATATATATATATATATATATATATATATATATATATATATATATATATATATATATCCCACAACTAAATGTAGTTATTCTATATCTGTTTATTTCCTTTGGACTAATTTAACTCAGCATGATAATCTTCATGTCAATCCATATATAGGCAAATTTCATGACTTCATTTTTCCTGACAGCTGCATAGTATTCCATTATGTAGATGTACCATAGTTTCTTTATCCAGTCATCTGTTCTCGGGCACTCAGGTTGTTACCAGATTCTGGCTATAGTGAATAGTACTGCAATGAATGTAGAAGTGCAGAGATTGTTTCTGCTGAGTGTTTTTGTATCTCCAGGGTATATTCTCAGGAGAGGTATTGCTGGGACAAATGGGAGCTCAATATAAAGTTTTTGGAGGAATGTCCATATTGTTTTTGGAAGGCATTATAGATTCAGTTGGAAGAAAGGAATTATTAATGGTTGGAATAAATTTAGCCCATGTAAAGACCAGGTCTTTATCTCTCTTTCTTTAGTGATTTTCTGAAGTCTGAGATCAAGAAGTGAAAAGCATCGTTCTGGAAGGAAGTTTTTGGGGGACGACATAGGACTGTGGTTGGCTCAGCCAGTCCAAGAGTAGGTCAAAGGAACCTTAAGGTTCCCAATTGAATTCAAGAGCAAAGTTGAAGTATCTGGCCACGGAAAGTCATCTGGCAGGGCTTAGGGCTTTGAAATGGGAAGAAATGAAGAAAAAAGGGGAGAGCAGTGGAAGATATTGGTGACCCTACTGGGGACAAAAAAGCATGAACACCCTAGTAGCTCGCTGAACTGGTCTGTGACTGTTAGTGGAAACAGAGGTCATCTGTCAGCTAGGTTATAGAAAAGGAAACTGTTTTAGTCTTTGAGATTATCATGGCAAAGGTGACAGTGTGAAGGAATTGGCCAAAGCACAGTTTTATTGCAGAGGAAGTGGAGGGAGGGTCACAGACAAGTGAGCGTCACAGAGAAGGCAGGTTACTCATTCTCTCATCTGCCAATGAGCTTAATGTTACAGCTAGAAGATCAAGTTAATTAAGGAACCAACTCTAAGGGGAACTATGCAATTTGAACCTGTATAATGAGAACCATAATAAAAATGGCCGCTCAGATGTCTTTACAGCTTAAGATATTCATCCTCTAATTTTCCTGCCAAAAACAACTTTCATGGTTCTCAACTTTTCATCTTCACCATGAATCTTTGACCTTCTACTTTTAAAATATATTCAGCTAATCTTAATTATAACAGTGAATCAAGATTATAAAAAATGATGTATGTGTAGTCATGTATGTTCCATATGTATCATTACATGGAAACAAATGAATGGGATTAATAAATAGTAGTATTCATATTCAGAGAAAAATGTGATCATTTTGTAATATGAAAAGATAACTTTTAAGATATCTAAGCTAATTGATGGAAGAACAAAAACATTGTAAACCACTTTGGAGATTGTCACTGATGTCTACTTGAAGCCAGGTAGGATCTAGAATACATGAGGCTTCTAATTCCATCCTCAGCAGCAGTCTTCATCACCTCGTGCAATCACTGATATCCTCAGGTCTATCCTCAGCACCACAAATGTGTATTATCAGTGCTCCAAGCAAGCAAACAACCCCCCAGACACCCAACAACCACAGTTTTTAAAGGAAACATCACTCAATGGCTGAAACAATTGTATCCCCGAACCTATTTGCATAAGATATAAAAAACATCATTCTATGTTAAAATATATAAAGTGATATCCGATTCCAACAATGTAGATCTAGGGAGTTGAAGGAAGAGCTGCTTTGCAGAATCACCATGTTCTTGCTCAGACCTGCCTGTGGTATGTCACCTTTCCAGCTTCCAGACCAAAATGGAGCTTATTAAAAATAGCCAACTGCAAGTAAATATACTCTTATACTTTAAACTATCTATGAAAGAATGATTTGTAGAAAAGGAAGCATATGATTCATCGTGGGATGGTTGGAGCAAGAGAAGTATGGAGCTTATAAATAATAATTGAATTTGGGGTTTCTAGACTGCTTGGTGCATGACTGATTGAGATTGGAGGACCAGGGCACCCACCTAAGTTTGGAGGATAGAAGATGTGATATAACTTCACAATGGAGTACACACAACTTGAAAGAATGATAAAATCGTGCCATTTGCTGCAACGTGGACAGAACTGCAAGATATATTCAATGAAGTAAGATGGAAAGAGGACAAATATAGGATGATATATGGCATTTATAATAACTGGACAAGGGAATGCAATGGTTTGAAGCAAAGATGTCTAGATCACCCTTGGTCCTAGTATATAGAAAGGAGAAAATAAGAAATGGAGAGAAAGGGAAGGAGAGTGGTGGGGGAACACCTGGGAAGATTGGTGGAAGTTGACACTGGTGGTGGGATCAGTGATTGAACATTGTAAGTCTAAAACTTAACTGAGTAACTTTTAAAATCATGAGACTTTAGCAAAATAAAAAAGCCATAAATATTAAAACTTAATCACTAAGTAAAGAAAATGAATCTAAATGGATCTTGCTGTAACTTGGCCAATGTTAATTGATGGCCACTTGTTTAAAGATTTCAAAGCATGGTTGCTTGCAGCCAGTAGCTTGGTCCCTGGGAGAATGTTTCATGATTCTCCCTCAAACATGAAATCTCTCCCTGGCAGACTAAAAGATGCAAGATCTTGGAATGGAACAACCCACTCTAAATTAGAATAAACAACCGGGGGGGGGGGAATTTGGTCCTTAGAAACACTTCTTCATTTATCACAGAGCACACATAGTCCAGCAATCTGACAGCAACGGCCAGCCTAAAATGGGCAATCATTTCTCAGAGAGCCGTGTTTACCTAATTAAGAGCTTCTCTGTGGTCCCCAGTTATTTAATTGTGTCATTAGCAGCAGTTTTGACATGAAGAACAACTTGTGTCTGCAGCACCCGCCCTGCCATTAGGGAAGCCCAGAGAGCGGCTCCCAGGAGGGCTGGCAGCAGCTTGCTGCAGTATGTACTGCACAAAATAGAATAATTGGTCCCCAGTGGGGCTGTCTCTTCAGCTGCCAATAGGAATATGAATAAAAGCTCGGCCCCCACCATCCCTCCGCTATTAACTTGTGGCTCTGGTACTCCATGGCTCACAGGAGGGATTAGGTCCTGGCAATTGGTACAGCTGTCCTTGTTGCTATTCTGATATTAAGACTGTGTGACAGAGTCCCAGGTAGTCAGGCTTCTGGGAAGTCAGGGTGTTACAATGTGCAACACTCCGGATGTTAGAATGTACAGAGAGCTGCCCAGCTGATAACATCTCATCACTTCACCACAAAGGACTGACTTGGACTACCAGAGAAATCAGACAAAACCTCAGAAAAGAACAGAGAAAGATGAACCGAGGAGTTCCAAAGTATTTTCCAAGAGAAAAGTCAACTATTTATAGAAAGCTTTTTGTTTCTCTGGTTTATTTTTTCATTGAGATCCAATTTGCCTGCAACATAGTCACTCTTTTAAGGTATTCAGTTCAGTGCTTTGAGTATGTCCACAAAACTGTGTGACAGTGATCAGTCTTCAGCGTCACATTCCCTGTTCCAAGTCACTTGCAACTACCAATCTATGTTTAGATTCTGTGGATCTAACAATTCCTTAAAGGAAAGTTTTGCTTAAAAAGTATGAATTTTTTGGTGGCAAATATTAAAGTTTTAATGGCATTAAAACGGGAGTGAACAAGAATTGCTTGGATCCTATCATTAAAACTTTGGAAACGGCCACAGACAAGAGCACATACAGTTAAGGATCCATCAAACTAAGTCTCTCACTTTCTATTCCTTGGGTGTTAAAACTAATTACATTGTCGTTGAAACTGATACTATTATTTTATGAGTAGTCTTTTGCAGTTTATTAAGAAAAATATTTGAAACTACATTTTAAAGATTTTTTTAATTCAAAATTTTGGAACTTATTTAAGACTTTAAGTCTGTATACGTTTATGTGTAAAAAAAATATTTGGCAAGCTGCAGAATCACTGGGCCAAGCAGCGCTGCATTACCTGGTCTGTGCTGTGAATCATATGATCCAATTGACCAAGAAACACTTGGAGTAACCCCAGAACCCGCTGAACATGCCTTCGCAGCACACATCAGAAGAATATTCTTCTTTTTTATTATAAAGCTTTTGTAAAGGTAAATAAAAATCCTTTAATACAATTTTACTTTTTTTTTTTTTTTTTTTTTTTGCTTTTTGGGTCACACCCAGCAATGCTCAGGGGTTACTCCTGTCTCTGCACTCAGGAATTACTCCTGGCGGTGCTCGGGGACCATATGGGATGCCGGGGATAGAACTCAGGCTGGCATGGGCGGACATGTGCAAGGCAAACACCCCTACCTGCTGGACTGTTGCTCCGGCCCCTACAATTTTACTTTTTAAAAAACCATAAAGTATTTGTATTTATTTATTTATTAAGTATTAGTCATCTAGGCATAGATAACAAGACCCTCTGCTATATATCAAAGGGTAAAACTTTTTCACTGTAGGATCACTGAGGACATATTGGAATCTGTCATTCATCTCTATATGCTCAAAATGGACTTATAGTTATTGGTTCAATTTTGTCATGGGTTTCCCAATAAATTCATGGACTCTTAAGTATACAGTGGCATTGCCTCTACAAAATGTCAATGCCAAGTTTTGCTGTAAGAAGATCTACCTGGTGCATTTTAAATCAATAGTTGAAAGTAAATGATTGTTGCTAATTACAGTTACTTTACTTCATTGCATAGCGATGAGTAACATCTTACTCTTGTTCTATCCAGAAAACAAAAGCGAGACAAGGATTTGTACATGGATTATTTTGGAACAAAAGCTCCGGGAACTAGAGTGTGAGAGTAGGCACTGTGGAGGAAATAAATACGCAAGGTATAGTACTGAGCCAAACTCAGATAGAGAAGCTATGAGGACAGCCAGAAGAAGATGTTATCAGCAATATAAAATAAATTTGTGCCTGGTAATAGGACAAGCTTGGGGGAAGTGGGGGTGGGAAAATGGGAACTTGTTGCAGTACACTGCTGCTCAGAGCCTCTGCATCTGGGGTTTCCTCCTGCAGGGCACTTTATAGATAGGAAGAGGACGCTTTGAATGTGGCAGTTCATCTGACCAAGCATTCTATACTGGCTGGTATAAATATTCTCTCATGCTGCCACAATCATGTGGGACTAGCTAGATCTTACTGGTATATTTGCCTTGCCGTGTTGGATCTCTAAGTAATTAGACCAGAGAGAAATGCTGTTTGCCTCCAAGCAAGCAAGCATGGCTTTCTGATAGCTCAAAGGCTAATATACAGAACAACCATAAGTAAAGATGAGACTCTAGTGAAGGCCTTGAGAAATATATAACTGGCTATAGAATATTCTTTGGTACAGATGCATGCCTTTGTATTCTGAGACACAGCTCTTCTCAGAAGCCCCTCCTCAACTCTGCCCTGCAGGCACTTCCAAGGCAGATCTTGTCTAGGCAACATTAACATCTCAAAGGGCCTAGGAGGAGGTTCTAGGAGAAATTACCTGAGGGATTTGACTGATAACTGCTTCTGTTGGAGGGGCAGTCTATGCTGCAGGGATATAAAAACTGTAGCCTCTCTTCTTTTCTTTTTTTTTTTTTTTTAGTTTTAATAAGGATGACTTTATTTTGCAAACTTCATACTAGACTCTTAGTTGCATTTTTTTTCTTTTCTTTTTTTTTTAATTTTTATTTTTACAATTACAAAGGTATACAATTAAAAAGTTCATATTTGGGTTTTGGTCATACAGTGTTCCAGCACCCATCCCGCCACCAGTGCCCATCTCCCACCACCAACGTCCCCGGTTCCCTCCCCCTTCCCCAGTCCTCCTCCATGGCAGGTTCTTTATTTCTTTCCCATTGTCTCTCTTTCTCTTTACCTTCCCCTGCAGACTATAAATTACAGAACATACATTTAAGGGTTGTCATGTGTATCTTTTTGCCTCTATTTAATGCTCAGTTCTAGGTTGGTATTAGTACCCTCGACAATTGTTAACACACTGTTCCATTTTCTGTCTTACCTAGCCTCTGACTCCCACATGTTTGTGATAATTTCCACTTTTGACAAGACCTCCTGATATGTTTCACTTGACCTTGGATATTGGTATCATAATATGTACATATATATTTATGTTATGCAAATAAATGCAGTCATTCTGTATCTGTCTCTCTCCTTCTGGCTAATTTTGCTCAACATGATCCTTTCCATGTCCATCCATTTATAGGCAAATTTTATAACTTCATTTTATCTAACAGCTGCATAGTATTCCATTGTGTAGATGTACCAAAGCTTCTTTATCCAGTCATCGATTTTCGGGCACTCTGGTTGCTTCCAGATTCTGGCTATTGTGAATAATGCTGCTATGAACATAAAAGTAGGGATGGTGTTTCCGCTGCATATTTTTGGTTTCCCAGAGTACATTCCCAGGAGTGGTATGGCTGGATCAAATGGGAGTTCGATTTCTAGTCTTTGGAGGAACGTCCATATTGTTTTCCAGAAAGGCTGTACCAGCCGGCATTCCCACCAACAATGGATGAGTGTCCCCTTTTCCCCACATCCACGCCAGCACTTGTTGTTCTTGCTCTTTTGAATATGTGCTAGTCTCTGTGGTGTAAAGTGGTATCTCATTGTTGTTTTGATTTGCATCTCTCTGATGATTAGTGATGATGAGCATTTTTTCATATGTTTTTTGGCCATTCGAATTTCTTCCTTGCTGAAGTTTCTGTTCATTTCTTCTCCCCATTTTTTGATGGGGTTGTTTGTTTTCTTCTTGTAAAGTTCTACCAGTGCCTGATATATCCTGGATATTAACCCCTTATCAGATGGGTATTGGGTGAATATTCTTTCCCATTCTGTGGACTGCTTTTGTATCTTAGTTACTGTTTCTTTTGAGGTGCAGAAGCTTTTTAGTTTCATGTAGTCCTATATGTTTATCTTTTCTTCTAGTTGCTTTTTTAGTGATGTTTCACCTTTGAAGATGCCTTTAGCTTCAATGTCGTGGAGGGTTTTTCCTATATTTTCTTCAATGTAATTTATGGATTCAAGTCTGATATTGAGATCTTTAATCCATTTTGATCTGATTTTTGTGCATGGTTTTAGACACAGGTTCAAATTCATTTTTTTACATGTCGCTGCCCAGTTTTCCCAACACCACTTGTTGAAGAGGCTTTCCTTACTCCATTTTAGACTCTTTGCACCTTTATCAAAGATTAAATGATCATGTGTTTGAGGTTGGGTGTCAGGATACTCAATTCTATTCCATAGGTCCACAGGTTTGTTTTTATTCCAATACCATGCTGTTTTAATTACTACTGCCTTGTAGTACAGTTTGAAGTTGGGAAAGGTGATGCCTCCCATCCTCTTTTTCCCGAGGATTGCTTTAGCTATCCTTGGGGGTTTATTGTTCCATACAAATTTCAGGAGCGTTTGGTCAATTTCTTTGAAGAATGTTATGGGTATCCTTATAGGGACTGCATTGAATCTGTACAGAGCTCTAGGGAGTATTACCATTTTGACAATGTTGATTCTCCTCATCCATGAGAAAGAAATATGTTTCCATTACCTTGTGTCCTCTTTTATCTCTTGGAGCAGTGTCTTGTAGTTTTCTTTGTACAGGTCCTTTACATACTTGGGTAAGTTGATTCCTAGGTATTTGATTTTCTGTGGCACTATTGTGAATGGAATTTTTTCCTTAATATCCTTTTCTTCTCTTTCATTATTTGTATATAGGAAAGCCATTGACTTTTGGGTGTTTATTTTGTTTCATGCCACTCTACTATATGCGTCTATTGTTTTTTAGGAGTTTTTTGGTTGAGAGTTTAGGGTTCTCTAGGTATAATATCATGTCATCTGCAAATAATGATAGCTTGACTTCTTCCTTGCCTATCTGGATGCCCTTGATGTCCTTTTCTTCTCTGATTGCTATGGCAAGTACTTCCAGTACTATATTGAATAAAAGGGGTGAGAGTGGGCAACCTTGTCTTATCCCTGATCTCAGGGGGAAGGCTTTCAACTTTTCCCCCATTGAGAATGATGCTCGCTGTGGGCTTTTGGTAGATGGCTGTAACTATCTTGAGGAAAGTACCTTCAATTCCCATTTTCTGGAGGGTTTTTCTGTCCCTTTTTTTGTTGGTACTCCCGTTCTTGCCTCTTTGCTGTCTCCTCTCTGTAGGGCCTTAACACATGGTGCCAGCCATTTGGCCTACATATGGCCAGGGCCCACCTGGGAACCGTAAGTTCGGGGTTTTCCTATTGATGATTTGTATGCCAGAACCTGTGAGTAAAGCCTCTTGAAACTTTGCTGGATTCTTGCATCTTTCTCTGTCCGCCAGCTGCCGGACCCCTGGGGCAGGAGGGATCCCTGACCCTGCTCCCGGATTTTTGTGTGGGGTGCACCAGCATTTCTCCGCAGGAACTGGTGGAAGGAAGGTCACCTGATGGTGGGATCAGTGTAGGAACATCAAATGCCCATGACAACTCTATTATGAACAACTTTGTAAACCAAAGTTTGCAATCAAAGAAAATGATTCTAAATGTGTATCGATGTAACTTGGCCAATGTTAAACAGTTGCTACTTGTTTAAAAACTTCAAAGCATGGTCACTTACAGCCAATAGCTTGATTACTGGGAGAATGTTTCAGGTTTCTCTCCTCAACCATGCAATCTCTTTCCCTGGCAGACTGAAAGATTTAAGTTCTTGAAATATGACAACCTACTCTAAATTAGAATAAATTATTGGGAGGGTGGGATTGAGTCCTTAAAATACTTCTTCACTTATCACAAAGCACAATTGGTGTTTATTTTTTAAAGGGATTGGCCATTAACCCAGCTGGTCCAAATTCAACTTGAAAAATTTAATTGAAGGAGAAAATTATATATTCATAAGCATGAATAGGTTGATGAATAAATTAGTACCAGATATGCAAGATATATTCATAGGGCAGGGATGACAATAGTACAGCCGTGAAGGTGCTTGTCTTGTATACAGCTAATTTGGTTTGATCCCTGCCACTACATATGGTCCCCTAGGTCACAAGGAGTGATCCCTGTGGGCAGAGCCAGGAGCAAGCCCTGAACATCACTAGGCCTGACCCAAACTTTTTAAAACTAAGCTCATAGAATCCCTGAAACATTGTTAACATTGAAGAAAATTCTTAGGTCTGCAAATTGAAGAACTGGTAACAAATTTTGGTCTAGTCATCAATTAGCATACTAGTATGTTGTCAAAAATGGAGACGTAAATATGTGCATGTCTTGTTAAGTAACAAAGGCAGTTGATAAAGAATGAGGTTCTGTTTTTGTAAAATCATAGGTGCATGGAGATGTGTCCTGATAGATGTTTAGCAAAATGGTAACTGTACTTACCTCTAAGTAGCAATCTTTCAAGAGTATGTTCCTTCCCTTCTGTCTATGTATCTTTTTAAAATGTGTAAGTCACACTGTAATAATTGTAATTTCATTTTGAGAAAAATAGACTCTAGTTACCAGTTTAAGAAAAAAACATGTGGGTAGCTCTGGCTGTACTAAATTTAGTTTGTGAGTGTTTCTAGTTACAACATGCAATACTTAGCCAACTCTGGATGTATTTCCATTCTATTAACACAGGGGATTGAAGCATTCACACTTAAATTGAGGTTGAATTGTGAAGAGATATTTCAAGCCTAGATTCATGTGAGCGATAAATACTTTACCACAAAGATGAGGATAATGTCTGTCTTTGCTGCCTATTCTTGAGAAAGATCAGCCCGTGGCATACCCAAAACACCTATCATCTAACCCCCCCATGTTCTTAATTGGTTTGTTCAAAGTATGATGGAGTCATTTCCATAGAAGGACTAGGATTTGGGACATAGAAAACAAGATCATTATCAATTATTTTTCATAATTCTCTGAACATCCTTTCTTTCTCAATCCCCTCCCAGTATTTGCATTTGTTCAACAGAAGATCTTTTCTGCTGTCACTCACTGGAGTTCTGATTCAGTGTATTAATGGATGCATTGGTTTAAAATATTTTGTGCAATATATCCAACAGCATAGGGCTTGTATATGCAAACCACTGATTATGCTGATAAAGCATGTTTTGTCAACCTATTAATTGGATTAATAGATTAATTAGTTTAGGCTACTAAATAATTAACAATGCTGTCAGAGCACCCCTTCGGTAATGCTAATGATTGCCTTACTGATGTTTAGGAGCACGTACCTTCTGATCCAGTCAAAGACTAAATGAGATCAGCAAGTAATAACATGTTGTTCTAATCATCTATCATTGGTAATTTATATGTAGTGATTATAAAAACATTGATTAATGAAATATCCCTTTCCCTCTTGAAGTGAAACAAAGATTTCCTTAATTGCCATGGTTTTACATGTGGATAACTTTGTAAAGATTTTCTTTTCAGGCTTCTATCTTTTTCCTTAGAAGCAGTCACTCATTTAATCACTGAACCAGTCAGATGGCCATCTGAACTGCTTAGTGTCTGCACCCTAGATCCACTTATAACTGGGGCAGACATGAGTGACAGAAACTCTTCCATGTCCACATTGTCCCCAGTACAACGCTGCAAAAGTATTGGCATGTAATAGATGCTGTGTGTGTCCAGAGATTTAAAGAGGAAGCTAGAGAACTTGTTGTCCCAGAACTCTGCCATTGATGGTCCAGCAGGAGAAGAGGCCTTTATCATACTTGAGTTGGACTGAGGCAGAAATACAGGACCTAAATCTGACCTAGACCTAGACCTAGACCTGAGACAGAAATATAGGGACCTAGACCAGGGCAGGCATGTGCCTCTGGTTCTGATTCAACCCCTGGGGCTGGCTAAGTATTATTCCCTTTGTTGTTGATGTTCAGTTTTGTAGGGCACACTGCAGTGTTCAGGGGATACTCATAACTGTGCTCACGGTCATTCTTAGTGGGGTGATATGCAAGGCTGTTGTAGGACTCTTCTGCATCTGCTCTGGATGGCCTCCTGAAAATCATTTCGTAGATAAGGGGGTAGTCTAAATGTGGCAGTTTATCTGACCATGTATTCTGTACTAGCTGGTATAAATATTCTCTCATGCTACCACAATCATCTTGGGACTAGCTAGATCTTACCAGCATATTTGCCTGGCCACGTTGGATCTCTAAGTAATTAGACCAGAGAGAAATGCTGTTTGCCTCCAAGCAAGCAAGCATGGCTCCCTAATAACTCAAAGGCAACTAAAATACAAAACTACCGTGAAGTAGATGAGACTTGTGAAGGCTTGGAGAAATATTTAACTGACATTAGTTAAATATTTCTAACTGGCATTTAACTGGCATTAGTTAAATATATCTACCAAAGATGGCATGTCTTTGGTACAGAGACATGCCATCTGGGAAACCCCCTTCTCTACCCTATAAAGACATTTCCAGGCAGATCTTGGCTCAAAACATTAGCATATAATAGGGCCTAGGTGAGGTGCTGGGAGAAATTACCTAAGGGCATTTAACCATTCCTGCTTCCCATAATAGTGGGAGGTCTGAGTTGCAGGGGCATAAAACCAGCCTGCTTCCTCTCTCTCCCTCCTTTCCTCTTTTTGCCATTTTGGTTTCTCTTGGCATTTTGTTTCTCTGTCCTCTCCGTTCTCTGTTGGGCCTCAACACGTGGTGCCAGCCATCTTGGCCTACACGGGCTGGGGCCTAGCTGGGAACCCAGAGTCTGGAGGTTTTCCCTGCTCTTGGATTGTATATTGGAACCTGTGATAAGTAAAGCCTTTTAAAACCGCATCAGATTCCTGAGTCTTCATCCATTCCCTGCCAGCTTCGGAGGTAGAAGGGAACTCGCTTGCCCGGCACTGTTGGGGACCCCAGCAGCGTCCCCAACACAAGGCAAGTATCTTAGTCCCTGTACTACCTCTCTGACTCACACCTTTGTTCAAGAGCACAGAAATTTGCTAAATAGGTTCAGACTATTTTATTCATATGAAGTTTTCTTTTAAATCTCATATTTTTTGGTCTTTATATCTTCTATCTTCAATGATTTCATTTCTTTTTATTTTAAGTATGTTCAAAATGATAGGCTCATAGAACTTGTGATCATATTATTGAAAAGGGTCCCTTCAGAACTGGGTTTCAGCCCTTTTCAAACAGTTGTAACTTAAGTGATTTAGAAAGCCTGGAAATAGTCGGTGTTGGAGGAGGTTGAGGTGAGAGAGGAATCCGCATTCACTGCTGGTGGGAATATCATCTGGCTGAATATTTATGGAAAGCAACATGGAAGTCTATTTTAAAAAAGGAATATAATCAATGATACTACTTCTTGGCATTTATATTCAAATCTCAAAAATCATTAATTTGAAAGTACATATGAACACCTATGTTTATTGGTGTTCACTTAATACAATAGCCAGGATATGGAAATAATCCAAATGTCCAACTGTAGATGAATATACCGAGAAGTTGTGGTATAGAGACACAGTGGAATATCCTGCCGCTCTAAGAAAGAACAAAACCATTCAATCTGCTGCAATAGGGATAGAACTACAGTATATCAAGTTGCATGATGTCAGAAGGAAAAGGACAGATACAGAATGATCTCTCTTGTATGTGGGGCTTAAAGATAGGTAACAAAGTAGCCACAAAGGACCAATGTGAGCTTAATGAGAAAACTAATGCACACGAGTTGGGGGTGCTGGTGGAAGGGGGAGGTGTTAGGGGTCTTGGGAGATGGAGAGGGTACATTGATGATAGGTATGGGGTCAGAATTTTGTGAAACCATTATTAATAACTTGTAAACTAAAGAATCTCAGAAAATTCAAAAGCAATCTGGTGAATCAGAGGTGTGACTCCATAGTAGGGTACTTTCCCTGCATGATGAAGCCCTAGGTTGGATCCCTGGAGATTCTCAGGGCCTCACTGCTTCTGACTGTACCTGTGCTCTGTCTATCTAACTTATCTGTCCTACTTTTCCAGGTTTCAGATAGGGAAGCCTGGTCTTAGACTTCTGTCTCTTGCTGGCACTAGGTAATCCTCCTCACCAATCTCCTGCACTTCCATTATTTGTGAGAGACATGCACGGGGATCAGGAAGCTCTCAGTCTCAAGGTGAGAGACCACAAGAAAAGTGGGTGGGCAGGAAGGGTCAAGCTTTAAGGGTCATCATGAAAAGTCAAGATTTAAGGGTCAAGCTTTAAGGCTTCCTGTCATTAGAGCCATGGTGTGTGTCTGTCGGTTTAAATAGGGTCTACTGTAAAATTCTGTGTGATCCTTGAGGGAGTAAAAACATGGAGCAGTTTGAAGTAAGAGAACACATCTGTGTATTTTCCAAAGAATGACTTACAACTGCTTCCAGCAATGGAGCCAAACATTGTTTAGAACTGCAATGTCTACTGGACCTAAGGCTACTGATTAACTCTGTGTTTAGAAACTTACAGCTGTTGCAGGATTCTTTGTTTCCCTCCAGTTACTTGAACATAGATACCTCCTCTTATCCTTCCTTATACAGATCACCAAGGGAGGACAGGAGGCGGAGGGATGTAGTGAGTTTCGCTCAAATTTTCCTGCTCTTGGCCATGCAAGCAGCATAACCCTATAGTGGAGATGGGGACCACCCCAGGGATAGAAAAATCTAGTCTGAGTATGGTGTCAAAATTTCAAATCATCCCAGAGACACCACTCCTGGAAATATATCTTGGGAAGCCAAAACACACAGTAGAAACACCATCTACACTTTTATGTTCATAGCAGCACTGTTCAGAATAGCCAGAATCTGGAAATAGTCTGAATGCCTGAGAACAGATGACTGGATAAAGAAACTGTGGTACATCTACATAATGGAATACTACGCAGCTGTTAGGAAAACGAAGTCATAAAATTTGCCTATAAATGAATGGACATGAAGAGGAGCATGCTGAGTGAAATTAGTCAGAAGGAAAAGGACAGATATAGAATGACTGCATTTATCTGCGGAATATAAAATATATGTATATATGATACCAATCACTTTTGCGGCCGTGATATTTTTATAGGATACTGAATTTTGCATAAGGTTCTTCCCAATTTCTTTCATATTTATACATAGTAAACAGTTATAGACATGTTTTAACTGATACCAGTAAGCCTGGCAAGAAGCCAGAGCAAACCACACATCATGCAGTTAGTTATTCTCAACATTCAGACTCCATAGTTTCTCAGAGCTCCATCCAAGAGAAAACCTGATCTTCCCCCTTTAAGTTTCATCAGTAAATGCTCCAGTTGAGAGCCTTCTACTGAGACAATACCACCTACACGGTAAAGCCTGGCAAGCTACCCGTGTTTTAGTTACTTTTTATGCCAAAGACTAGTAACTATTATGGACCTCAGTTCCATAACCTGGAATGGTTTCGGGCTCCTCCTGTCCCTGTAGCAAGTAGATGCCCCTGGGTTGCACTTGCTTGTGACAAGACTAATGAGATGTTACTAGTGCCCACTTGAGCAAATCGATGAACAATGGGAAGACAGTGATGATACCAATATTGAAGGCTAAGCAAAACATGGATTAAGAGGTCTTGTCAATAGGTGAAATCAACCACAAGTGTGTTGTAATCAGAGGTTAGGTAAGATAGAGAAGGGAACAGTGTGCTAATAATCATTGGAAATGATAATACCAGTGTAGAACTGAGCATTAAAAGGGATATGCATAATATCCTCTAAATGTATGTATTGTAAGCCACAATGTGTAAGAGAAGGAAGAGAGAGAAAGAGAAATAGAAAGAGAGTGAGGATAGAGAGAGAAAGAGAGAGAAAAGATGCAAATAGCCTGCTATAGAGGCAGGCTTGGGGAGGGGAGGGAATTGGGGACATTGGTGGTAGAAAATGGGCACTGGTGGAGGGATGGGTGCTGGAACACTTTATGACTGAAACCCAAATATAAACATCTTTGTAATTGTATACTAAAATATTTTTAAAAATTCAAATCATGGTGCATATTAAACAGCCGGTGCTGTAGTACAAAGTTAAACAGGTATGGTGTTAACTGGCCCAATTCTATAGTACAAGCATTCACAATCTATACTGGAGATGCAATAATGAAAATTGGATCTGGGGTACAATATTAAGTGTCATGTTAAGTAATATCAATCTTCTTCACCACACTGAATGAGGCTACACTTTTGTTTTGTTTTGTTTGGGGCCACTCTTGTGGAGCTTAGGGTTTATTCCTGGCTATACTCTTGCATCATTCCTGGTGATTCTTAGTGCTAGAAATTGAATACAGACTGGCTAGTGCAAGCAAGTCTCTTACCTACTGTATGTTCTCTTGAAGCTGCATCTTTTTTTAAGAGGGCATACAGACTCTGAAACAGGAGGCCCAGAATTATGCTTTAAGGATGCCAGATAGCAATGCAGAGAATGCTCTGCTATGCCAACCCTATAGTCACGGAGACCACCAGGCCCACTGGAGTGGTGCTTGGTGGCCTCTAAGATGTACCCAGTGGTGGTGTGGAGAACTTTTGATGTTGAGGATCAGAGGAAGTCAGTAGGTGCAAGGCCTTGTCCCTAACCCAGTTCTAGTTTCCTGACCTCATGAGGTTGCTCTTTTATCTCCAAAGCTCTGACTCCTGTGCTTATCTTTGACTTAATGAGAGTTGGAAAATAAAAGTGCTTTCTCAGTCTCCTTCAAGCTTGCTTACTTCCTACAGTTAGTTTGTATGAATGATGCATTCACTTAAGTTAAAGTTGTAACTACATAATGCATCATTGTGGTTAAAAGTACAGCTTACAGGAGGGATTTTACTGCAAGTAGGGCCCTTGCCTTGCATGTGGCTGACCTGGGTTAGATTCCCAGCATCCCATATGGTCCTCTGAGCTGTCAGGAGTGATTCCTGAGGAAGAGCAAAGAGTGATTCCTGAGAACCATTGGGCATTGACCAAAAAAAAGAAAAAACAAACAAAAAGTACAGCTTAAAAACTCTATCCCATTGAACCAAGTGGTAGTATAGAGATATAGTGAGTAAGGCTGTTCTTGTACACAGCTGACCCGGGTATGATCCCCAGCATCCCATATGATCCTTCAAACACTACCAGGACTAAGTTAGAAGCATCACCAGGGGTGACCTCTCCCTTCAAAACAAAGCAAGTTCGTCATGCCAGTTATCAGCTGTTTTACTCCAAGGAAACTACCCGTTTTCCATTTTTGAATTTCCTATTTCTGAAAGAAAGCTTTCCTCACAAGATTGTTGTAAAGCTTCATGGATTGATGTTTGACCACCAGTAAAACATCCACAACAGTGTTGGACATGTAACAAATACCGCACAAAGGATTGCTGATAGGATTGCTGGTTATTTCATTTTCGTTGCTATTATTTTTGTTGCAAAATATGGAAAACTATTTCTAACTCATGAGACAAAAATAATATCAGGACCCTTACCTTTAGACTCAAATGGTTGAAAGTACTTCTGTAGGAATACAACCCAAAGCAGAATATGTCATGAAACTGACTATTAAAAATATAAAGCTCAGATGATAGTATGTTGTCATGTTATTCTTATTAGGACATTTTGTGCTTGATATATTTTTACATGAAAACTGCATGAAGTACATGAAGAGTGGTAAACACAGCTTGATTACAATGCTCTGGTACGGACCTGCTCAAATGCTTGTCTACCAGCAACACAGAACCTAGAAACATCTACTAACTGCTTGCCCTTAAAAATTTTAATCAAAATTTAATAAAATTCCAAAAGTTATTTATGTAATATATTCACATATATACATAGACATATGGAAAACAGTTCCTAACTCAAAACACAGAAATAATATCAGCATTCTTTCCCACTACACCAAGATGACTGAAAATACATAAAACACGTTTTGGGAAAAAATCAGAACAAAGCCAAAGCTTAAGATCATGCCATGGAGGGTTGACCAGTTGACCTGTGTGCCATGGAGGGTTGACCAGTTGACCAGGCTACTCTTTAGGTAGCTCTGCTGATTTTTTTCACTCTAAGGAATCCGTTGTGTTGCACTGATATTAATAGGGTCTCCAAGTGGTAATGGAAAAAAAGGTTCTTCGAGTTCAGTTTGCTTCCCTTGCTTACTCCAGGCCTATTCTGGAGATTTGGTCAATGCAGTCTTCACTTGTGCTGCATGAAGCAAGAACCTGTCAGAGGTATCCAAAGTCTCATGTCTGGAATGTGTAAGTATGTGGTTGTCAGCATACACAAAACCGAAGGACTTCATAACTGTCATATCAGGATTGAGACGGAGAACTCATCTTGACTGTTCCAGTGTGTGCAGTCCAATCTCATCAGTCATTAAAGCCTAGAACTTTTCCTAGTTGTGAGAGGAGGTAGAGATGACAAGTAGGAATCCTTATAGAAATGAAACTTGATGTCCTTGAAGAGGGAGGAAGGCACCATTAGCCAAGAAGTTCAGGAGGCCTCTAGGAAGCAATAAAGTCAAAGAATCAGTCTCCCATAGAACCACTGGGAGTGAACAAACCCTCGATGAACCTTAATTTCATCTCTGGAGTCCCTGTATTGCACTTTTGACTTCCAGGGGGAAAAAAAGGTAAGGTTTTATTTTGTTTCTGTTTTTTTTTTTTGTCTTGTTTTGCTTTTATTTGGGGAGAACCAGTAGTTCTCAGTCAGCAAAACCTGTAGTTTAAAGCCAGGGGCCTGGAATGTCATGATGCCCAGGCCCCACAGTGCCAGGCACAATCTGAGCACACTGGAGGGGCTCGGGGCCCTGGCAGTGATTGTGACCCTTCAGGACTCTACCAAGCAGTGCTCAGGGGAGCAGGATGTGGCAGGATTCAGTGTTTTAGATGCTGCCCTCTCTCCCAGCATAAAGAGCAAGCTGGGAGAGCCGCTGAGCTATTTATGACATTTTGTTTGTGGTAGTTCACAGGAACAGAGAGCAAGTGATTCACCTTCACCAAGATCTAGATACTTTTTTCAAATTTATTTTTATTTATTGAAGTTCTATGACTTACAATATTATTGCTATAGGTGGTTTCCCATGGCCATAATTCCTATACCACACCCATCACCAGTCTACCCATCTCTCCACAACAAAGACACAAGCACAACTCCCTTTTAACCCCCAGAAAAGACTCAATTGTGTGGATTTGTTCTTCCATTGTGTTGCCTTTGGCCCTTTGTTGCAACCTTGTTATGTATCTTTCTTTCCCACATATAAGTGAGTACATTCTGTGCCTATCCCTTTCCTCTGACTGACTTCATATGGCATAATATCCTCTAACCCATCCACATTGCTAAAAATTGAATGACTTTGTTCTTTCTCAGAGCTGTGTAGTATTCCGTTGTGTATACCACTTCTTGGCCTCTATTCCCAAACACAAAAACATTAATGTGAAAGGTTATCACCTATGTCCACTGTCACATTTAGTACAATATGGAAACAACCCAAGTACCCAAAACTGAATGGGTCATGAATTTTTTAACAATATAGCAGCTAGCCTTCAGTGAGTTCCTCTTAAATATAGAAAGAGAAAAAATAAAACTAGGACAAAAAAACAAACGTTCATGTTTTTTTATTACAAGCTGAACTGGACTTCCATTTATGTAGTCATTCAATGAGGACAAGATAGTGATTGCTTTATTTCGTGTTTTTTTTTTGAACTTGTGTGCTGAGCAACGTAAAGACAAGAACAGAAAGCCTCCTCATGAGAAGTCAGCTGTTCATATGAGAGAAATTTTCCCTTCTCCCCACACTCATTCCCTGAGCAAAGTATGCCCACCTGGAAGCTTACTAATATGAATTTAATTGATCAACAATTATAGGAAGTTGGAATATTATCATTACCCCCATCTAAGTGATGAAAAAATTAAAAATGCTAAACAAAGAGCTTGCCAAGGTCATGCACTTATAGAGGTGGAGTCAAGAGTAAATCCCACGCTGTCTGGCTCTGGAGTGTTTGATATTGACTATTGCAACATGCTGCTGCACACAAAGATAATACGCAAATAGTATCAATGCCAAGGTGATAAACAAAACAAAGGCATGAACAAGAGAGGGCATGCCATCAGCTGAGTTCTATGGAATTTTCAAAGGAGCTTCTTTCTCTGGAAAGAAATGGAGGAGATGGGGTCAGAGCAACAGTACAGCAGGTTGGGCTTTTGCCTGGCATACAGCTGACCTGGGTTTGATTTGGTCCCCGAGCACCACTAGGAGAAATTCCTAAGTGCAGAGCCAGGAGGAACCCCTGAGCATCACCAGATGTGACCAAAAACCAAAAAAAAAATTGAGAATACGTTTTGGAATGGTCTAATGCTATGTTAACTTGAATGAGTAAGAACAAACTATGGTTCTTTTCTCTTGCATCACCAATCTATTGCTGCACAACATTCTGGGAAAATTGCTAAAAATAATAAGCAGAGCTCATGCTCCCCAGCTGCTTGGGTCTCAGATATCCAGATGAGCCTCCTGGAATGGGCTGAATGTAATCAAACAGTCCAAGGTCAACTGTGATGCAGGTAGGCAGCTCTGCTGACGTAGGTTGGGCTTCTTCAGTCTCCTTCATGGACACTGTCCCCAGGCTTCAGGCATTAGGTTTAAGTACTGGAAGACAACTTTAAGCTATAAGACAGGATGGCAAAAGAAAATATATGTGAATGTGATCTCTGAGCACCAAACAAAACAGACAATCACTAGGGCACAGGTGCTTGACTCCAGAAATAGATTCTTTTTTATTCTTCCCCAATGGGAGGCAAGTCATTCATGAGAATAGAAAGATTTTCATAAACTAAATGATAAAGGACAATGAATAAAAAGCACAGTGGAGTAAAATAATAATAAAATAAAATTAATTAATAATACATTGATAAAGTAAAAATAATAAATAAATAATAAATTAATAAAGTAAAAATAATAAAATAAAAAATAAAAATAAAAGCTCAAGAATAAGAATAAAAGTTCCCTGAATGATCCACGGTGATCCACAGCCTCTCCAATGCCCCCAGTCACCCAGGCTAGAATCACAACCCTAGGGCATCCATGTAGAAAACAAAGCCCAGATTTAAATATAGATAATGCTGTCCAAATCACAGCTGGTAAATGACACAGCGGTGTCCCAAGCCAGGGCACCAGTTGCTGGTTTTCTTTCTCTGGTGTAAGCTGTATTGACAATAAGAATCTAGGTTGTTGAAACCCTGCTCCCTAAAGAGACATAATTTCATGATTCTAATTGATGGAGTCAATTTTGGGGCAGCAGACCTGCTATTCTATTAGGACAAATCACTGATCTACTGAGCATTTTCAGTGGGAATGTTCAAACTCTGTGTCTCTCCTGAATTGAGCTATGAGTGCTTAGGTAGTTTAGGCATTAAAGATAAGCTCTAGCTTCAAATCTACCTCAAAAAGCAATAATTAATCATGATAAAGGAATAAATAAATCAGTTTTTTGTATGAAATATTTTACCCATGAGCCAAACCTATAGGAGTATTTCACAAAGAAAGCCAGAAAGTTTAATTTAAAGTTTCTTTTGGTAGCATTGAGACAGTGTTGAAAGACTAAGCTGGTGCTTGGTGTAACTGTGGCTCTGGCACTGCGGGGGCTGGACACGTGTGATGCCTGGAGCCTCCTTGAAGCTTTTTGCTTTGTTTGTTGACCACACCTGGAAGTGGCTGAGGGCCACCCGGGTGTTCCCACAGTCACACAGTGTTGGGGAATGGAACCTGGGTCCCTATCACACACCAGCTCCTTGGCTCTGATTTAAGCTCTTAGATTTCTTTCTCGCCAAACATATTTTTGAGGTTTTGAAAATATATATTATGACCCTAAGGCCACTATTGGGAAATAAGGACCATTTCAGAAAAAAAAGAAGCAAGCGGAGAAGACAATATCCCTTTTTTCCATTTTGAAGAAGCTTCTTGCATCAGAAAAAAACCTCTTGATGTGCTTCAAGTCAGTTGTCCAATGGTCAGCTGTCTTTCCTGACTGTTTTAGACAAGAGGTGGCACCAAGTAGAGGGCAGTGTTGAAAAGGCAGATGCCTGGGAAGGGGTTTGAGCCACTGGGTCTAAATTACCTCACACCGTGAGATTAGCAGGCCCTTAAAGCAGGGAGCGGTACCTAAACATTGTTATTTTTCTTTTATTAATAAATGTCATCAACTCTCACTGTAGCTTGTGATACTCACTGCCTTGCTTAAGGAGTGCCACCAGCGATGTGACACAATACTCTGCTTGTTTGCTTTACCAAATACAGGAAGTCCAATGGGGAAATAGGCTGCTAATGGAATGAGCTCAGATGCTTGATATAGATGTGACAAATACAAGTTGATTCACATGTGGGAGATTCTGGTTTCATTTCATAGAAAAAATAAGGTAATAAAGCACGACAAAAGCAGCTTTAAGGCTCTTGCTTTAGCCTTATCAGCAACATACACATACTAATGTCATATAATAAATGCCCCTCCAGAAGGATCAGTTTTTTAAATGTTTCATCTTCAGGTGCCTATCTATCTATCTATCTATCTATCTATCTATCTCTCTATCTATTACATAAGAGCTAGTTATCATCTAGAGAAGAAAATACCTTTAATGCGTTCGCATCAAACTTTGGTTTCCCAATAATCTGATGACACCAAAGACTCCCATCTTCATGGCTAAGGAGTCAGCGCAGCACTGGGAATGAAAACAGGCGTCCTTTTCATGCGTTGTAACCCTCAGATTGAAGCATGGGAGTCTCCTGAGCAGTGCTCAGGGGTTCTGGGTGTTTCTCCCAGTGATGCTCCATTAGAGCAGATGGTTCAATGGCAGGGCATGAGGGGCAGCACTGCTTGGGAACCGTGCTGGGTGTTAGCAGGGCCACATGGGGTGGAATGTGGTGCCCATCAAACGAAGGCCTGGTGGGCACATAGTGTGCACTGCGCTCAAGCCTGTGCCATTGTTCCAGCCCCAATCGACAGTATCTTAAAATGCACTTATCAAGTGCTAGCAATAATCATTTGGCTAAAATAAAGAAATGAAACTAAAAGCAAAATAGTTATAAGGTAAAAATTTGGTCACCTTTGGTTGCTATTGTTGGGCCATACTTGGCTGTATTCAAGGCTGACTCGGGCTCCGTGCCCAGGGGATCACTTCTGGGGGGCTCAGGGATTCTATGTGGTGCAAGGGATTGAATCCAGGTTGGCTGCATGCAAGTTAAGTGCACCACCCTCTGCACTAATGCTCTAACCACTTAATCTTCTTTAGTTTATAAAATATTCCCCCTAGACATAGAGATCAATTCAGAATGTACAGAGGACTATAGAGTATGGATTTATATGTCTCCACACGTTCTTTTACCTCGCAAGAGTATTGCCATTCTACATTTCATCATCATGATTAAAAGATGATTAAGCTAACGTAGTCCTAAGTGAGTTTTTAATCCAACACAAACATGAAAATGCTGAAGATACACTAAAGAGACTAACATTGAACAGTCATAAACATTGAATGTTTATGAGTCATTAACGAATATCAAGGAAAGGTGAGAAAAAAAGACAAAAAATTTAGATGGTGACTCTCATGCCAGAAAAAGAGATAAAGTCAGAAAAAAGAAAAGTCACGTGATAATTCTCAAGGCTCATTTGTTTCCCTTACTTTATTATTCCTCTCTCTCTCTCTCTCTCTCTCTCTCTCTCTCTCTCTCTCTCTCTCTCTCTCTCCCCCCCCCCCCTGTTGATTCCATTGCCTGGATGAAAATAAAATGGATTTTCATTTTGCCAGTGGTGGAATATGGATTCAGAGTTGACCTAGATGTCATGGGAAGCCACAGGCTCAGTTCAGGCCCAAGCAAACATATTTCTACAATTGTCTTCTGTTTCCTCAACTTCCCACTACCTGCCTTGTGTCCTAATGGCTTCTTTAACCTTGATTTAAATCATGCTAAACACTACATTTTCTTCTACTTGATCCTAATGACAAAACTGTTCTGCCAAGAAAAATGACAGCCCTCCAGTTTCTAAGCTGAAATTAATGAATTAAACCAGTATTTATTAATCATCTACTGGGGTGCCCACCCAGGGACGCCAGATGTTGGGGAACTCCGCCGGGGCCCCAACAGTGCCGGGAAGCGAGTTCCCTTCTACCTCTGAAACCAGCGGGAAATGGATGAAGACTCAGGAATCTGATGCAGTTTTAAAAGGTTTTACTTATCACAGGTTCAGGCATACAAATCAGCAATAGGAAAAACCCAGTGCTTAGGATTCCCAGCTAGAACCCCAGCCACGTGTAGGCCAAGATGGTGGCCACCACGTGTTAAGGCCCTGTAGAGAGGAGACAAAGACAAGATTCCCAAGAAGGGTGCGAGCACACAAAGAGAGAGCCCCCCCAAAAAGAGAGCAAGAGGAAGCAGGCTGGTTTTATATCCCTGCAACTCAGACCTCCCACTATTATTAGAAGCAGGAAGGGTCAAATGCCCTTAGGTAACTTCTCCCAGCACCTCACCTAGACCCTATTATATGCTAATGTTTTGAGCCAAGATCTGCCTGGAAATGCCTTTTTATAGGGTAGAGAAGGGGGTTTCTGAGATGACATGTCTCTGTACCAAAGACTAATACTAATGCCAGTTAAATATTTCTCCAAGCCTCCACAAGAGTCTCGTCTACTTCAAGGAAGTTTTGTATTTTAGTTGCCTTTGAGTTATCAGGGAGCCATGCTTGCTTGCTTGGAGGCAAATAACATTTGTCTCTGCTCTAATTACTTAGAGATCCAACGTGGCCAGGCAAATAGGCTGGTAAGATCTAGCTAGTCCCACAATGATTGTGGTAGCATGAGAGAATTTTTAATCCAACCAGTATAGAATACATGGTCAGATAAACTGCCACATTTAGACTACCCCCCCCTATCTATGAAGTGATCTGTAGGAGGCAATCCAGGGCAGATGCAGAGGCTCTTAGAGGAGTCCTGCAACAATCTACCATGAAATTCATGGCAAACAAGTGACACCCATACAATTCTCATCCTTATAAAGCCCCTTCTTAAACATACTGTTCTCTGCAACAGTAGGTGCCACAGGGATTCTTCTTTAAACTTACTGTATGTATTTGCAAAGCAGCAGAGCCAAGTTTTTAATGCATTAAAAATCATGTGCTTTAAAATTACTCAATGCATTAACGTATTTAGCAAACTACATCAGTTGATGAAGAGTAATCTAATTTACCAAGCTCTAGTAAGTGCAAAAAATTTATTCTTAGCAAGAAATTTAATTTATTTGTGGTGTGTGTGGGGGTGGGTGGATTTGGCTCCCAAGCAGTACTCCTTGGGTCTGGGGACTTGCACCCCCACTCCCGGGCCAGAAAGCTCAATGCTGGGCTCTAAGGTTGAGGTGCTCCCGGGATATGTGGTATCAGAAATCACCAGGGCCATCCTGGAGGTTCTTGTGGTCATCCAAAATATATCAAGTGGCTCTTAGGGCACCATGCAATGCAGGGGATTGAACCAGGGTCCTATCCATACCAAAAAATGCACCTCTGGCCTTTGGGCTTCCTTCCTGGCCCCAGTTGGCTTATTTTAAATTCTATGTTCAGCCTGGACTAAAACTTTCTAAATCAGCCATGGAGTTCAGTTAGCAATAATAATAATAATAATAATAATAATAATAATAATAATAATAATAATAATAAAGAACTTCACTTATCAACAAATCAGGTTTTTCTTTTTTTTCTTTTTTGGGTCCACCCAGCAATGCTCAGGGATAACTCCTGGCTCTGCGCTCAGGAATTATTCCTGGCTGTGCTCGGATGGGATGCTGAGGATCAAATTCGGGTTGGCTGTGTGCATAAGGCAAATGCTCTACCTGCTGGGCTGTCACTCCGGCCCCCAAATCAGGTTTTTCAACAAATTAAGTGCAATGGAAAAAATAAGATGTCTCAAAATGGGGGAAACCATCACCTTACACCAGAACTTTAGAACGATTAAGTTTAATTCCACTGATCATTTACAGCATATTTATTATTCCTGACTTATTGAAACTTTAATGATAAGAAATATGAAGTCAAGCTATTTGGAGCCAGAAATAGAGGCTTTAGGTGCTTGCCTTGCATGCAGGCGCCTCCAGTTAGATCCCCAGCAATGTATAAGGTCCCTTAAGAACTTCCAGGAGTGGTCACTGAGCACTACCGAGTGTGGTTTCAAAATAAAACAACTCAATAAGTTAGCTTAAAAAGTTAATAAACAAATAATTGAGTAAGATAACTGTCTTTAAAGGACTTAAAAAAACTAATTTGGGGGCCTGAGCGATAGCCCAGCGGGTAGGGCGTTTGCCTTGCATGTGGCCAGCCTGTGCCGGCCTGGGTTCGATCCCCAGCATCCCATATGGTCCCCTGAGTACCGCCAGGAGTAATTCCTGAGTGCAGAGCCAGGAGTAGCCCCTGAGCATTGCCGGATGTGACCCAAAAAAGAAAAAAAAAACTAATTTGAAGGGAACAAAAGTACCATGATCATTTCAGGCAGATTCTCCCCCTCTAAATTGTGTTTATAAGTTTTCCATATCATATTTTTAATACAAAACATAGCAGATATTCATCATGTCTTTCCACTTCACTTTGTGTTAAGAAAAAAAGTTATATAAGGTCACAAAATATGAATGTGTGCTATTTTTCATTATTCACATGACTTTAATTTGTTTTCATCGTTTTACAGTATAGCCCCTCGATAATACTATAACATCTTGTGGAAACATATTCCTAGATGAATAAAATCTTGAAATCTGACATTTGCCAATCTAGCCTTACTGGCATGAGGAACACTCAGCTTCCTGCTCCTGACCCATAATTTTATATGTCCAAGTCATCATCAAAGCTTGCAGGACAACTTGTGTTGAGCATTTCCAGACATTCCCACCCCCCCACTGTTATTCCAAACAGTCTGCAGCTGCTCAGCCTGTTCTTCCCATCACTGGTCATGATGGCGAGAGAAAAGAAAAATCCACCTTAAAAAAGAGTGATGAACAGAGAACAGTGAAGCCTCCAGTGATAAAGAGCCGGTGCTCTGTTACCAAGCTTCACTCGTATTCTCTGCTACCTGCCCAATGGGTCTAAATTCTCTTTGCATCATGGGGATGGTTTCAGCTGGTTTCCCCTGACTTGCTGTGAATGTCCCAAGTGACTCACAGCTATTAACTCCATCAGTACCATTTGCTGTCCACTGGACATTTCTAAACAGCTGCACGGCTCCCATGTCAACTTCTAACTGGAAATTTGGCTCATCTGACTCAGCTTCAGAGGAGGGATGGGGGAGGGACGGACAAGGAGCGAGAGACAACATGCGTGCCTTGTCTCAAGGAAGACTGACAGCTTTGGTTTTTTTCCATTGATTGTGATGGAAACACATTTTGAAGGAGTGGAAGCATGAGGCCAATTTGCCAATCTACCTCTGCTTTTCTCATGGCATTGGGGTTGGATTTCATACAAAAATGGTGTGTTGGTGTGAAAATAAGCAAACCTTAGGATGTTACCCCATTTCTGCATTCCTCTTTTTGCCTACTCATCTTATTTTTCAAACACAAAGTGATTCTTTCCTTTTAAGTATTTTTTTCATATAATTGAAAACCGTTTTTGAATCCATCACCAATTTTTTGGGAGCATGTGTCAGAGCTTACTTCTGGAGTAGACATTAACAAGGATTCTGAGAAACATCAGACATGATTCCTGGACTCAAGAATTTATAATAAATGAAGAGAAAAGGCCTGTTCAGAGAGATGGTCCAGGAACAATACTGCGGAGTGTGGATCAAAGTGCCAAATGCCTGGTACAGCTACTAAAATCTGCAGGAACTCAGGGAAAGTCTCTGGGATGGTGGTTTGAGATCTGGAATGATGGTAACTGATACTAACAACTGAAATTAAATTGACTTTATAAACATGGGCTATGTGTCAGAGCTGGGCAAGCAGCCAGAGTGTCTTAAAGGCTGAGCTATGCTCACATGACCTCAGTATTTCATTTCAGGGAAAGTCCATGATTTATAAGAGCATTGTTGTGCACACAGTGCGTATATGTATCTCATTTAAAGCTCATATCATCTGAGCCTGAGAAACAGCTGTCCTTCAGGTTCCCCTTGTACTCATCTACACTCATCTACACATCTCATGTACACTCATCTACCTTTGTTTGGGTACCAAACAACCAGCGACCCATGCGCCTGTGCTTACAGAGAGTAAAAATTTTAATATACAGGGTGAAGAGTATTCTTTCATTTTGAAAGTTCCTCTCTTCCTACATCTTCTATTCTTAAAAGGAGATTTCAGAGGAAACAAAAAAAATATGGGTTCGTGTCTATCTTCTTTGATTACAATAATTTAACTCCGTTTTCACTTTTTTTAGCATTGGGTGGGGATTTGTAATTTTTTGCCAAACTAGCACACAATGAAGTAGTGTTTCTTGCTTTGAATTAGTATTCCTTTTCTACTGTCTCAATGTTGAGGAAAGGGTGTTTTCCAAATGTTAGGTAATGGTTGTTTACTCAATGAGCGTGGTTAATCCAAGAGTCAGCAGCTGAGATTTGAGTGCAAATTCAATATGAAAAGCATAATAAGCCTAAAGCTTTAATCATAAGAAGGGTTGAAAATAGCAAATACAAAAGAAATTATTTGATTGGTATTGGCTAATTTGGGGGACCCTAAATAAAAGCAGTTATAAAAAACTTTTAAGGTTAATTACTAACTTCCCAGTTCATATTTAAGACTGTTTGATAACTAACAAATTATTATCAATTTCCCAAGATACCTAAATCATACTTAAATATAAATGTTATATACTCAGAATATATATTCCACATGATTGAGTCTATGTTATATGTGGGCTTGAGGAAAACAAAGGGACTTTTCTCCAAATAAAGATCCTCACAAATGGGTAACTTCTTGGTAAGAAACTAAGGCTTGCAGGGCTGTTAGAATGCTCCAGTGATGAGATGATAGGTTAGTCCATGAGTGATGGGGTTTGGGAACCATGGCATGATGCTTTAAAAAGTACGCATCCAAACAAGAGAGATAAAACAAGAAGATGATGATTATATAATTTATTCCATACTGATAAGAAAATATTGAGAAGAAACCACAAAGGAATCTAACCTTTCAGCTGAGTTCTCAGTATGCCTGTACTAGACTGTCTTGGGCAAAGAGTGAGATGCAATTCTAGCTAATGGGAACAATCTTTATTCACCAAGTACTGGTTGAACTGCAAATTAGAGGTGAGACACCATCCTGAATGCTGGAGCTGCCACTTATTTATTGTACCCGGTGGTGCTCAGGGTCATTCCTGACTCTGTGAACAGTAGTGGCCCCTGAGAGTGCTCTGGGAACTATCAGTGGTAGGAGGATTCTAATATTCTAATTAAGGTGCTAGTCTTGATCACCTTGGACTTCTGCCTCTCTGGATCATGGGCTTCCATTTGAGTCAAAGTGAGTTTTCAACCATATTTCAATGTGGAAGACAAATAAAAACAATAGCAACAACAATAGTAAACACAGGTTTGTATTATAATGCTAGTCATCGTAACATAATGTCCACAGTAAGTCTGTTATCTAAGTGTATAATATAATGCCAAAGTGCTAAAGAGAAAATTAACCAGGATAAGAGAATATTAATTCCAAGTCACATTCTTTTTTTATCTCTGTCCTTGTAGATATTTATTATTTATTTATTTATTTTTAATTTTTTTTTTTTACAATTACAAAGATATACAATTAAAAAGTTCATATTTGGGTTTTGGTCATACAGTGTTCCAGCACCCATCCCGCCACCAGTGCCCATCTCCCACCACCAACGTCCCCGGTTCCCTCCCCCTCCCCAGCCCTGCTCCATGGCAGGTTCTTTATTTCTTTCCGCTTTCTCTCTCTTTTCCTTCCCCTCCAGACTATGGATTACAGAACATACATTAAAGGGTTGTCATGTGTATCTTTTTGCCTCTATTTAATGCTCAGTTCTAGGTTGGCATTAGTACCCTCGACAATTGTTAGCACACTGTTCCATTTTTTGTCTTACCTAGCCTCTGACTCCCACACGTTTGTGATAATTTCCACCTTTGACAAGACCTCCTGATATATGTTTCACTTGACCTTGGATATTGGTATCTTAATATGTACATATATATTTATGTTATGCAGATAAATGCAGTCATTCTGTGTCTGTCTCTCTCCTTCTGGCTAATTTCGCTCAACATAATCTTCTCCATGTCCATCCATTTATAGGCAAATTTTATAACTTCATTTTTCCTAACAGCTGCATAGTATTCCATTGTGTAGATGTACCAAAGCTTCTTTATCCAGTCATCGATTTTCGGGCACTCTGGTTGCTTCCAGATTCTGGCTATTGTGAATAATGCTGCTATGAACATAAAAGTAGGGATGGTGTTTCCGCTGCGTATTTTTGGTTTCCCAGAGTAGATTCCCAGGAGTGGTATGGCTGGGTCAAATGGGAGTTCAATTTCTAGTCTTTGGAGGAATGTCCATATTGTTTTCCAGAAAGGCTGTACCAGCCGGCATTCCCACCAACAATGGATGAGTGTCCCCTTTTCCCCACATCCACGCCAGCACTTGTTGTTCTTGCTCTTTTGAATATGTGCCAGTCTCTGTGGTGTAAAGTGGTATCTCATTGTTGTTTTGATTTGCATCTCTCTGATGATTAGTGATGATGAGCATTTTTTCATATGTTTTTTGGGCCATTCGAATTTCTTCCTTGCTGAAGTTTCTGTTCATTTCTTCTCCCCATTTTTTGATGGGGTTGTTTGTTTTCTTCTTGTAAAGTTCTACCAGTGCCTGATATATCCTGGATATTAACCCCTTATCAGATGGGTATTGGGTGAATATTCTTTCCCATTCTGTGGACTGCTTTTGTATCTTAGTCACTGTTTCTTTTGAGGTGCAGAAGCTTTTTAGTCTCATGTAGTCCCATATGTTTATCTTTTCTTCTAGTTGCTTTGTTAGTGATGTTTCACCTTTGAAGATGCCTTTAGCTTCAATGTCGTGGAGGGTTTTTCCTATATTTTCTTCAATGTACTTTATGGATTCAAGTCTGATATTCAGATCCCTAATCCATTTTGATCTGATTTTTGTGCATGGTGTTAGACACAGGTCCAAATTCATTTTTTTACATGTCGCTGCCCAGTTTTCCCAACACCACTTGTTGAAGAGGCTTTCCTTACTCCATTTTAGACTCGTTGCACCTTTATCAAAGATTACATGATCATGTGTTTGAGGTTGGGTGTCAGGATACTCAATTCTATTCCATAGGTCCACAGGTCTGTTTTTATTCCAATACCATGCTGTTTTAATTACTACTGCCTTGTAGTACAGTTTGAAGTTGGGAAAGGTGATGCCTCCCATCTTCTTTTTCCCGAGGATTGCTTTAGCTATCCTTGGGGGTTTATTGTTCCATACAAATTTCAGGAGCGTTTGGTCAATTTCTTTGAAGAATGTCATGGGTATCCTTATAGGGACTGCATTGAATCTGTACAGAGCTCTAGGGAGTATTACCATTTTGACAATGTTGATTCTCCCCATCCATGAGCAGGGAATATGTTTCCATTTCCTTGTGTCCTCTTTTATCTCTTGGAGCAGTGTCTTGTAGTTTTCTTTGTACAGGTCCTTTACACACTTGGGTAGGTTGATTCCTAGGTATTTGATTTTCTGTGGCACAATTGTGAATGGAATTGTTTCCTTAATATCCCTTTCTTCTCTTTCGTTATTTGTATATAGGAAAGCCACCGACTTTTGGGTGTTGATTTTGTATCCTGCCACTCTACTATATGCATCTATTGTTTCTAGGAGTTTTTGGGTAGAGAGTTTAGGGTTCTCTAGGTATAATATCATGTCATCTGCAAATAATGATAGCTTGACTTCTTCCTTGCCTATCTGGATGCCCTTGATGTCCTTTTTCTTCTCTGATTGCTATGGCAAGTACTTCCAGTACTATATTGAATAAAAGGGGTGAGAGTGGGCAACCTTGTCTTGTCCCTGATCTCAGGGGGAAGGCTTTCAACTTTTCCCCATTGAGAATGATGCTCGCTGTGGGCTTTTGGTAGATGGCTGTAACTATCTTGAGGAAAGTCCCTTCAATTCCCATATTCTGGAGGGTTTTAATCATGAACGGGTGCTGGATCTTATCAAATGCTTTCTCTGCGTCTATTGATAGGATCATATGGTTTTTTATTTTTTCTTTTATTGATATGATGTATTATGTTGATTGACTTGCGAATGTTGAACCATCCTTGCATTCCCGGGATGAATCCTACTTGGTCATGATGTATAATCTTCTTGATGAGTCTTTGGATTCTGTTTGCTAGTATTTTGTTGAAGATCTTAGCATCCGTGTTCATCAGGGATATTGGTCTGTAGTTTTCTTTCTTTGTGTTGTCTCTCCCTGCTTTGGGTATCAGGGGTGATATGTGCCTCATAGAAGCTGTTTGGGAGTGTTTCTGTTTCTTCTATTTCCTGGAAGAGCTTGAAAAGGACTGGCAGTAGGTCCTCCTTAAAGGTTTGGTAGAGTTCACTAGTGAATCCGTCTGGACCTGGGCTTTTGTGTTTGGGCAGACTTTTAATTACTGTTTCTATTTCCTCAATGGTGATAGGCTTATTCAGGTATTGGAGGTCTTCTTGTTTCAGCCGTGGGAGGTTATAGGACTTCAGGAATTTATCCATTTCTTCTAGATTCTCATGTTTCACGGCATACAGGCTCTCAAAGTAATCTCTGATGATCTTTTGGATTTCTGTGGTTTCTGTTGTGATGTCACCCTTTTTATTTCTGATTCTGTTTATTTGGGTTCTCTCTTTCCCTGTCCTTACAAGTCTTGCCAATGGTTTGTCAATCTTGTTTAACTTTTCAAAAAACCAGCTCTTGGTTTCATTAATCTTTTGGATTGTTTTTTTTGGTTTCCAACTCATTGATTTCCTCTCTAAGTTTTATTATTTCCTTTTTTTCTGCCTGGGTTGGGCTCCTTTTGTTGGTCTTTTTTCTAATGTCTTCAGCTGTGTAGTCAGGTTATTTATGTGGGCCCTTTCTTGTTTCCTGATGTATGCTTGCAGAGCTATAAACTTCCCTCTTAACATGGCTTTTGCCGTGTCCCACAAGTTCTTATAGTTGGTGTCTTCATTTTCATTTGTTTCCAGAAATCTTTGGATTTCCTGTTTGATTTCTTCTATGACCCATTTGTTGTTCAGGAGTGAGCTGTTCAGTTTCCAGGTGTTTGGTTTGACTCCCTGTTTCTGTGTACGGTTAACTTCCATTTTCAGTGCATCATGGTCTGAAAAGATAGCTGACACAATTTCTATCTTTTTTATTTTATTGAGGTATGCTTTGTGGCTCAGCATGTGGTCTATCTTGGAGAATGTTCCATGTGCACTAGAGAAAAATGTGTATTCAGCTTTTTTGGCATGAAAAGCCCTGTATATATCCACTAGCTCTCTTTCTTCCATTTCTTCCTTGAGGGCCAATATTTCCTTGGTGAGTTTCAGTCTTGTTGATCTATCCATCGTTGATAGAGCAGTGTTGAAGTCTCCAACTATTATTGTGCTACTGTTAATGTCTTCTTTGAGGTCTCTTAGCAGTTGTTTTATATATTTTGCTGGCCCCTCGTTGGGTGCATATATGTTTAGTAGTGTAATTTCTTCCTGGTGTACATACCCCTTAAGTAATAAGAAATGGCCTTCGTTGTCCCTTCTAACCTTTTTCAGCCTGAAGTCTATATTATCTGATACTAATATGGCCACACCAGCCTTTTTGGAGGAGTTGTTTGCATGGAGAATGGTCTTCCACCCTTTGACTTTGAGTCTGTGTTTGTTCTGATTATTCAGATGCGTTTCTTGTAGACAGCAGAATGTTGGGTTCAATTTTTTAATCCATTTTGTTACTCTGTGTCTCTTAATTGGTGCATTTAGACCATTGACATTGAGAGAGATTATTGTCATCGGATTTTGTGTCATCTTTCTGTTTGTGCTTGTTGTGCTTATGGGTTTGGTCGTATTACAGTAGACCCTTCAGTCCTTCTTTTAAGGTTGGTTTTGAGTCCATGAAGTTCCTGAGTTGTTGCTTATCCATGAAGTTGTGTATCTTTCCTTCATATCTGAATGTGAGTCTGGCCGGGTAAAGAATTCTTGGTGAGGCCTGCAGTTCATTGAGCCTTTTCACAATATCCCACCATTGTTTTTGGGCTCGGAGTGTTTCATCAGAGAAGTCTGCTGTAAATCTTAGAGATGTTCCTTTGTATGTGATTTCCTTCTTTGATCTTGCTGCTTTCAGTATTCTATCTCTATCTATAGTTTTTGTCATTTTTATTAAGATGTGTCTTGGAGTATTCTTGTTGGGGTTTCTTTTAGCTGGTATCCCTACGGGCCTCCTGGATCTTGAGGCAAGCGTTCTTTAGTTCCGGGAACTTCTCAGCAATTATGGCTTTGACAGTTTCTTCTTCATCAGGGTTTTCTTCTTGGCCTTCTGGGACCCCAATGATCCGTATGTTGTTTCTTCTGGCTTCATCCCGATTATCTCTTGTTGTCTGTTTGGTAATTGTGAGTCTTTTTTTCTATCTTCTGGTGTTGTGTAGCGAATCTTTGGAACTCGTCCTCGAGATCACTAATTCTTTCTTCAGTAGCTATTATTCTGCTATGCTGGCTTTCCATTGTGTTTTTCATTTCATTTACCTCATTTTTAATAACTGTCATTTCCATTTGCATTTTCCTCACTTCTTCTATCATGTCCTCTTGTATTTTATTGAGTTTGCATTCCATTGCTTCTTTGAATTCCTTATGAATCCTTAACATTTCTTTCCGAAATTCCTTATCAGAGAGGTTATACAACTCATTGGTATTGCTTGGCTCATCTGGACTAGTGATTTCACTCACAGAGCTTGATGGAATTTTGCATTGCTTTACCATTATGACTATTGTAGGTTGCAAATATGGGGTCTTGGGGGACTAGATAGTACAGTTAGTAGGTGTCTGGTCTGTTTGCAGAGTTTGGGTGGGTAGCAAGGATGTAGGAACCAAGGTTCACTGGTACCTCATGCAAGATAGGTAGTAAGAGGGTCGCACAGCTTCCCAGTGCGGTTTTGAGTTTTGGGATGTTCCCGGAAGCGCAGGGCCCAAAGGGTCCACGGTGAAACCAAGGCAGTTTGCCTTGGTTCCCGTTGATGGAGTTTCCGCTCTTCCCTGGGGCAACTTGGGTCCGGCGGAGACGCAGGGGTCACACACACACACCTGTGGGGAGACTGCTGCTGTGGGGGAGCCAAGTCACATTCTTAAGTCACAATCTTCTTGCTGGGAGCAAAGGCAAGAATGGGGTAGGAAAAAAAGAACAATAGGAAAGGTGGGGGCCTAAAATTTCAAGTTTAATATCATCTTGGGCACCCTGACCCCCCAAATTTGCTTCTTTTCCCCAATAAGAAAATCAGAACAGTGTAATAATTTTTAAGCAGGGTAGTAGCAGGATAAAATATATATTTTAATAGAGATTATGTCTGTGGGCATAGACAGTAATCATTAAGTGATCATTAATGTGAAAAGAGGGATTCGACAGGGTGATACCATTTCACCAAAACTCTTCAACGCCACCCTTGAGAACATCATGCAACAATTAGAATGGGAAGGAATGGGAGTTAAGATAGATGGTCGGCAACTACACCACCTCCGCTTCGCTGATGACATCGTTCTAATAACACCAAACATTAGCCAAGAGGCACAAATGCTGGCTGACTTTGACCGAGAATGTGGAAAGATAGGTCTACAGCTGAATCTAAAGAAAACCATGTTTATGAAGAATGAACTAGTTCCAGAGGCTCCATTCACTCTCAATGGAACAAACATCTCTGAATGCAGCAGTTATGTGTACCTAGGTCGAGAAATCAACATGATGAACGACCTAAAACCTGAGCTGCGCAGGAGAAAGAGAGTGGCATGGAATGCCTTCAAAGGCATCGAAGAAATAGCTAAAAGGACAAAGAACCTTCGGCTCTGGGCACATCTCTTTGACTCCACCGTTCTCACTGCATTAACATATGCCTGAGAGACCTGGGCCCTAAGAAAGCAGGATGAGAATGCTATTCGGGTCTCCCAGAGAGGAATTGAAAGAGCTATGCTTGGAATATCACGCCTCACTCAAGTGAGAGAAGGAATCCAGAGTTCTGACCTCCGTCGCTATTCCAGAATCAGGGATGCTATCTCGTTTGCCAAGGCATCAAAAATCAGATGGGCTGGACATGTAATGCGATTTGGAGACAACCGCTGGACTAGAGCCGTTACCGACTGGATCCCACGGGATGTCAAAAGATCACGTGGCTGCCCACCTACAAGATGGTCAGATTTCCTTTTTAAAGACCCTGAAGGGAAAGGTTTGAGGCTCTTCATATTCCTGAATCAACCAGATGCCATTGGGCTACATTGGCACATGATAGGGTCCAATGAAAATGTTACTGGTGCCCGCTCGAGCAAATCAATGAATAACGGGATTCAAGTGATCAAGTGATGACAGTAAACTTGGGTGAACAACTCCAGAAACGCTGAGTCTCACAGGAAGATAGACAGGTCTCCTCCCTGTGGAGGTGAGAGTCCGTAGGGCGAGTGTGGCTGGCAGTCTGAGAGCAGCCATCCTTGACAAGATGAACCCTGTGGAGGTGAGGAGCCCGTAGGGGTGCAGTGTGGTCGGCAGTCTGAGAGCAGCTATCTTTGACTAGATGAGCAATTGTAAATAGTTCAATTATACTCAAACTGCCATGGACCAGAACTGAGGAATTAAACCCAACATGGTATTCTACTTGCCTGGAATTTCTGTGTCTGATAATGAAAGGGAAGCTTCCAGTCAGACAAATTAGATGACAGGTAACAGCTCTGAACTTTGGATAAATGTAAAATTAAGACACAGGTGAGAGAATCTGTACACATTATTTGGAGATGGAACTGGTAAGTTTTATGCACTTGCTTTTCTTTTTCTATCAGACAGTGGTCGTGATCTTGCCGAATACTGGAATCTTGAATAAGAAGCAGCAGTCTCATAGGCTTGAAGAGGCTGAAGATACATTTTGGAGAAATAAGTAAGAGAAAAAGCATTCAGAGAACTCTATACACATTTCTCATGTACAAACGATGTCCACAGCTCTGAATGACCCTTGAAATTTTCACCAAAGGACATACTTGAAGTATTCAGTTGAGACTAAAAGAAGTGAAGATTAATTTCAACAAATCACAGAGATGGCAAAATCAGAATTGCATTCTAGGCAAATTAGGTACAGCACACATCAGAATAATCCATATTCTTTGGAAGAATATGACGGAATTCAATGTCTCTGAATCTTATCACTTACAATATCTGGAATTATTGATGAACCGCGATTATTGATGAATTGCTTTATTTAGAGGTGACTACAAGAGTATGCCACCCGCCACGGCAAGCCTGGCAAGCTGCTCGCGTCGTATTTGATATGCCAAATACCAGTAACATTTATATTAGGTCATTCCCATGACCTAATATAATGGCTTGAGGCTCTTTATGTTCCTGAAGCAAGCGGATGCCTTTGGGTTCTACTAGCATGAGACAGGACATATGGAGATATTACTGGTGCCAGCTCTAGCAAATAGATGATCAACGGGAATATAGTGATAGATCTGGAATTAGGGGGCCGGAGCGATAGCCCAGTGGGTAGGGCGTTTGCCTTGCATGCAGCCGGCCTCTGCCAGCCTGGGTTTGATCCCTGGCATCCCATATGGTCCCCAGAGCACCGCCAGGAGTAATTCCTGCGTGCAGAGCCAAGAAGAAACCCCTGAGTATTGCCGGGTGTGACCCAAAAAAAAAAAAAAAACAAAAAAAACCAATATCTGGAATTAGTAAACATATGAGGTAAAAAGCTCAAACACAAAGGAAAATAGAAAAATAGTACTCAAATCCAAGAGAACTAATGATGAAATCTGGCTGCTGGCCCCCAAAAGACCCAGATATTGGAATTGGTAAACATTGAAGTGAATATTTTACCCATAATCGAAAAACATAGAAAATATATGTGTATTTTTAAATGATATATAGAAACATTAAGCAATAACAAAGCAGAACATCTACAACTGAAAATGGCAAATATCTTAACTTGAAAAATTAACTGTATGGGTTTGTCACAGGGCTAAAGTGATGTAACAGTGAAGTTGAAGATCAATGAGGCAGTTAAAAAGCTGATGAACAGGAAAAGTAGATGTCATCTTAAAAGTTCATAGACAGAGCATATAAAATGTCTTAATAGTCATATAGTTTAAGCTATAAAAAGAAAAGAGGGAGAAATAGGACATAAGTACATTTCAATAATGCACAAAAACTTCTTTTATTTGCTTAGACACAAAGTTTAAAGAAACTAAGAAAACTGAATTTAAAAGACAAAAAATCATAGTTATCTTAAGAAATCAATGATAAATTTAAAAAAATGTTTAAATAGTCAAAGAAAAATTACTATAAATAACTAAATAACAAAAATTACTACTAACTTGTCAGAAACCATGGACACAGAAGAATAAGGATAATATCTACACTAAGAAAAGTTTTAAGAGCTTCAGACCAATGGGAATTTATACTTGATACAAATTGGATCTTAAAAAAGAAAAAGAATAAAGAATAAAGAACAGTCAAAAGCCATGTGTGGGTAAACCATTAATATAGGTAACCAGAAGGCAAGTGGGACAAGATTATAAATCAGAACAAAGTGGATACCTGTGTATCCACTGGAACAGAAATTTTAGTGGTGAACTTAGTGTAATGTAGGTGCATGTTAATATCCACTCACAAAATCTTGGAGCACATAATTTATGATACAATGTTCTTCAACTGAAAATATCAAAATAATATCTTTAGCTCAAACTTATGAGATTTGTAAATCTCACATCACTTCACTTGTATCACTTGTCTTCCCGTTGTTCGATTTGCTTGAGCAGGCACCAGTAACATCTCCATATGTCCTGTCATAAGCTAGTGTAGCCCAAGGACATCTACTTGCTCCTGGAACACAAAGAACCTCAAGCCATTCCTTCAGGTCATAAGAAGGAGGTCTATAATTGTTACTGTTTTTTAGCATATCAAATACAACACAGATAGCTTGTCAGGCTCTGTTGTGTGGGTGGTATACTCTTGGTAGTAGGCTCTCATGAACCATGTGGCCACAAAGCTGCCTCCCAATGGGGAGAATCGACTTTTCTCTTGGGTGGAGCTCTGATGAGCTGTGGAGTCTGGATGTTGAAAATGGTGGCCCCCATAGTTTGGGGGTTCCTCTGGCTTCTTGCGAGGCTCTATTGAGATGGTGGCCAGGGCTAGAAGCCCCCCTAGAACTATATACAGTGTATAAATGTGAAAGATCCTGGAAAGGACCTGGTCCTAACTTCCATTATTATCTAAGACTGTCACACAGCTGTGTGTCTGGAGTGTCTCTCTTCCACTGTTGCTGGCTGTAGTTGTAGGGAGCTCACAGCTATGCCAGCTGACATGGAGGTGCCCGAGTTCAACAACATAGCTCCTAGGGTTTGCTCACACGTGTGTGTGTAGGGGGCACGCTGGCCCGGACTTGGAGCGAGAATTTGGGCTCCTCCTCCCATTCCTCCACCTCCATGTTGGCAGGCATTGCCATGAGCTCCCAACCACCACAGCCAGCAACAGCAGAAAAGAGATACTTCAGACCCACAGCTGTGCCACTGGGCCCCACGGGGAGCAGCCCATGGAGTTCTGGAGGGCAGTAAATCTCATATAAAAAAATCACAAACATCCTATAGCAGAAAGGATAGGAAATGGATAATGAACTTGCACAATTTCCAAGTTTGTATATTTATGAATGGCCCGCCACCCCAGCAGAGCCTTGCAACAAGCCAGACGACCCCTCACTCCATGAGGGCCTCCATTTTCCACATCCGGACTTCCCTCTCGTCAGAACTCCACCCAGTAGACCAGCCTATCACAGCCCGGCTTGTGCAGCCGCTTGCAGCAGTGCGGTTCATCAATAAATGCTGGACTTAGAGTTGACTACAAGAGTATGCTACCTGCACAGCAGAGCCTGGCAAGCTACCCGTGTTGTATTTGATATGCCAAATACCAGTAACAATTATAGACCTCATTCCGAATGGATTGAGGCTCTTTATGTTCCTAGAGCAAGTAGATGCCCTTGGGCTCTACTAGCATGAGACAGGACATATGGAGATGTTACTGGGGCCCGCTTGAGCAAATCGATGATGAACAGGAAGACAGTGATACAGTGATATTTATGAAGCTGAATGGTATTAAAGTAGTCTGAAAATGTAAAAATGTAGATAGTGGTTCTTAGAGTAATACCTATGAAGGTAACATAGGAACAAGAAGTATTGGGGCCAGAGCAACAGCACAGTGGGTAGGGCATTTGCCTTGTACATGGACACCATGTTCAATCCTTGGCATCCCATATGGTCCCCGAGTACTACCAGAAGTAATTCCTGAGTGCAGAGCCAGGAGTAACTCCTGAGTGTCTCTGGGTGTGACCCAAAAAAGCAAAAAAAAATATAAAAAATAAAATTAAAATAAATAAGTATTGCTGTCAACCCAATAGATGTACCCAATTATGAAACTTTTCTCTAGTATATAATATACTTTGTATTTTACTCACGTCCATTGATTCAACTTCTACTTACACAATAACCTATAAAATAACCAACTCTAAACCCCTATTTCCAGCCTATGTTTTTCTCCCATCACTGTATCACTGTATCACTATCTTCCCATTAATCATCGATTTGCTCGAGCGGGCACCAGTAACATCTCCATATGTCCTGTCTCATGCAAGTAGAGCCCAAGGGCACCTACTTGCTCCAGGAATCATAAAGAGCCTCAAACCATTCCATCGGGTCATGGGAATGAGGTCTATAATTGTTGCTGTATTTGGCATATCAAATACAACACGGGTAGCATGAGTCACAAAATATGTATAACACAGAAATTAGAAGGAAGGAATTGGGTTAAATATAGTCTGAATTTTTACATTTTCAGAGTATTTGTAAACTTAGTTTTTATGTTAAAATTCATATTTCCATCTTATCTTTTAAAAAATTCACTTTTATCACTTGTCTTCTCATTCATCAATTTGCTACAGAAGGCACCAGTAACATCTCCATATGTCCTGTCATGTGCAAGTGTTGCCCAAGGGCATCTGCTCACTCCAGGAACACAAAGAGCCTCAGACCATTCGTTCAGGTCATGGGAATGAGGTCTATAATTGTTACTGGTTTTTGGAATATCAAATACAACACAGGTAGCTTGCCAGCTAAAAATAATTACCTTGCATAATTCTGGAACAATACCATTATCTTTGGTGGTGGGAGCTGACCACACATGGTTGTATTCAGGACTCATTCCTGGTTTTGCATTCAGGAGTTACTCATATGGGATGCCGGGTATCAAACCCAGGTATGCCTCAGGCAGGGCAAACATCCTACCCACTGTACTGTCTCTCCAGCCCCACATTGCTAACTTATGCTGACTTTAGACCAAGCCCTTAGACTGGTCACTCACTGGTTCTTCGTTAACTCTGTCTATATACTACGTGGTTGCTGGATGGGAGAACATGTATATAGCCTATAAATGATAATGTAAGTTGATAGAAACTCTAACTTTATAGTATAGTCCATAAAACCTTAGCTTTCATGACAGGAACTGAGTTTGAAGTCAACCAGATTCTTTCCCCCAAGGAATTTTAGTTTATATAGTTTTATCCATTTTGTATCTATCACTGTCACTGTCACTGTCTTCCCGTTCATCATCGATTTGCTCGAGCGGGCACCAGTAACATCTCCATATGACCTGTCTCATGCAAGTAGAACCAAGGGCACCTGCTTTCTCCAGGAACATAAACAGCCTCGAATCATTCCATTAGGTCATGAGAATGAGGTCTATAACAGTTACTGGTATTTAGCATATCAAGTACGACATGGGTAGCTTGCCAGGCTCTGCCGTGTGGGTAGCATACTCTTGTAGTCATCTAAAACTCCAGCATTTATTGATGAACCGTGCAGCTGCTTGCTGCCATGCGAGCTGGGCTGTGATAGGCTGGTCTGCTGGGTGGAGTTCTGATGAGGGGGAAGTCCAGGTGTGGAAAATGGAGGCCCCTCGAGGAGTGGGGGTGTTGTCTGGCTTGTTGTGAGGTTCTGCTGGGGTGGTGGGCCAGGGCTAGAACCCACCATCCCTCCTGGGTGCCACATGAGCGGCTGGGCACAGAGAGAGTCAGTAGCAGCTCTGCCCCATGTCTCTAAGTCATGTATCTATGTGGTTGATTATTTTAACTGCCAGGGTATCTTCTTAGTTGTCCATCACTAGTTTTCCCCCCATCATTTTAATTCATTAGGATAGCCCAGAATTCCAGATTGTCTAACAGTTTGCCTAAATTTTTTCTCTTTGATACTTTCAGGAGGAAATCTGACATTATGCCTTTTGATTTCTCGATTTAAAGGAAAACTGGAGCTAGAGAGAATATAGAGGGCTTCAGGTGCATGCTGGATTCTGATTTTATCCACGACACTTCACGCTCCTCAAAGCATGATAGGGAACAGTGATACAGTCTTGGAGGCCTCTGATAATTATACTATGTGGTCCTGGGGTGCTCCTGAGCATCTCTGGGTTGCTCTGTCCTTGGGCCGTCACAATGAATCCCAGGCCCCATTGCCTGAAAATCTCAGGGAAGCCCCTATGGGCCTTCTGAGCACCATTTGGAAGATCATAAATAGCATCATTTTGAAAATCATTTATCCTAGAAATAAATGCTTTTGGGTGACAGTGTTTTTTATAACCTGAAGGAAAGTCAATATATAGATATATGGTTTTATGTTTAATACTTGTATTGAGGTTTGTTTGTTGAACCTAGTAAGTCTGATTTTGGATATATTTTTTTCTAATATCAAGAACACCAAGAATTTTAAGGGATAAGAGTCGGGAAAAGAATGTCAGCCCGAAGTGGAGAGGAAGGTTGCTGGCGTGGGTTGACTGAGGTAAATACTCAAAGTTAGGCAGTCTGCATGGCACAGTCTGATGAAAAATTTCATGGACTCTTGCCCCTGGGAATGTGGGACTCTGGAATCCATTGGCAATGGTTTCCTACTCCTCCCATCTTCATCATCACAAAGAGGAATTTTCATCTAGCTCGCTCATCTTTTTACTGGCAGGCTTTGAAAGAAAAGGCAAGAATGATTATGCCTCTGGAAAACAAAGGCGACCACATACCTATTCTGATTATTATGCGGGAAAATGCTAGACTGTTGGCATCTCTGTGTAAAGGTCTTGAATCTGTACCTTCTGTATTTCTCAGCTCTGTTTCACTTTTTGTAATGGAAAGTTTGTTATAACATAGGAAAAAAGAAGAGCCAAGAATAGGTGAACAGACTATCACCCTCCCAAGCCGGGGTTACCTCCTCCAGTAGACTCGAAGACTCATTATGCTATTCCACCGGTTGTCCCTAATGGGGGTAATGACCAGATCTCCAAAAGAGACTTTAGTAAAGACTGCTATTGCTCCTTCCCGGTGTTCTTGACACAGATCATCTCCATCAGTGTGTTGTAAGAGAAGCCGAAGGAAACTCATGTACAGGTTTCAGAAATCATGGCTTTGATCTCTAGGAAAAACATTTCAAGCAAGCAATTAAAGCATGTTACAGTAATTTTTATTGAGATATAAAATACACCCCAGAAATCACTCACTAAAACACAAAGGCTGTCTGGCCCTCCAGATTCCTTCCAGGAGGAATATAATCAAGCCAAAGTCTGGACAGTAAAACTGTGGTTGTCACATGACTTATCTTCAAAGGACTTAAAACCCTTCCTGATAAATGTTCACAACCATCCCAGAATTGGCAGGGGATGCATTCACCCTGTTCTCCAGGTGAAACAGCAAGAAAACTGTGTGGACCACCCCAGGGTGCATAGTGGGCAGCAGAGCAATAGAGGATGGGGCATTCAGAGTGTCCCTAGAGTGGAATGTGACTTCCCCTGAGCCACTCCTTCCTTCTGTTAGAAACAACGCTGAGCTATGAGGGTTAAATGAAATGCAGCAGGTGGCCCAGCAGAAGGGCTCAACGTCCTTCATACTGTCCATCAACATCACATCCTCCAAGTTTTTTCTTCTCTGTACCTGATAAGGTCAGACTCTTACCTTCCTTAAAGAATTGAAAAATAGGCTTAATGGGTTGCGAAAGTTGTTCTCTTCCTTTGTTACCCCTTCCATGTTAACTCGGATAGCTATCTGTCCAATATCCATTTTATCAATCTTCCTACAAGCCATAATGGATAAGAGAAGGAAGAAAGAGGGGGGAGAGAGGGATGGAGAGAGAGACAGAGAAAGAGAGAGAGAAAATGCAAAGTGCCTGTGATAGAAGCAGGCTGGGGGAAGGGAAGGAATCAGGGGACATTGGTGGTGGGAAATGGGCACTGGTGGAGGGATGGGTACTGGAGCCGCTGTATGACTGAAACTCAAACTTGAACATCTTTGTACTTGTATATCTCACGGTTGTATAATAAACAAAAAATTTATAAAGAGATTATTGGTTTATCACAGAGTTTAGTTAAAAGAAGTATCTCTACAGAATTCTTGGCATCACCATCCAGTCTAATAGATACCAACAAAGAAGCCTCTTGGAAAACCTGTCACATTTTTCATTGAAAAAGATAACTTCACTGACATTATGATTTTAACTTTTTGCCTTTATTCTTTCTTCTGACTTGGCAGCACTGCTAGTATAAAACAATATTCTTTGTATGATTGTGAAATACTCAATAAAAATAGAAGTAGTTTAAGGGCAGTGGTTGAGGCTATTTGACACCTTGGTGGTAGTAAACACATACTAATTTTTTCCTTTAAGTACATACTTTTTTGGTTTGGGGGCCGACCTAATGGTGCTCAGGACTTACTCCCGGTTCTCTGATCAGATAACACTCCTGATGGACTCTGGGGACCATAGGGGGTGCCAGAGATTGAACATGAGTCAGCCACATGTAAGGCAAGCACCCATTCCAGCCCAGGTTTATTAACTTTTATGCTTAAAGCATACATATTAACATCATTTAACCATGATATCACTATTACAATAAAGTTAAAACTTTAAATTTGTTGTTAAAGAATTCTGGTGTGATGCTGTAAAGTAGAGTAGCTCTTTCACAACCATAAGTGCTAATACATCTGCTAGTAAACTAGTTGGATATTATCATTATAGAATACTGGCAATAAAATCCTTTGAGATTCATGCGGCTTGGTCAGAATCAGGCATTCTCACCACCAATGTCCCCTGATTACCTCCCCCTCCTTAAGCTTGTCTCTATGGCAGGCACTTTGCCTTTCCTCCCTCCCTCTCTCTCTCTCTTCCTTCTCTTACATAGTGTAACTCGTAGCATCAGTTAACTTTACTGCTTAGAAGAATTCATGGCTTCATTGTGTATAAAATAAAAAACCCAAAAGAAGGGTGTGAGAAGCTCTTGCCATGAGCCTATCCTTGCCACCTTCCTTATCCCCCACTTAGTTTACACATCTACAATGCCATCTAGAAAGACCACCTGTTCTACCTAGGTCTGCCATCTCAATTTTGCTGACAATATCTTTTTGCATGTCATCTGACAAGTTACCCATGTCGTGTTTGATATGCCAAAAACCAGTAACAATTATAGACCTCATTCCCATGAACTGAAGGAATGGTTTGAGGCTCTTCATGTTCCTGGAGCAAGTAGATGCACATGGGCTAAACTAGCACGCAACAGGACGTATAGAGATGTTACTGGTGCTCACTCGAGCAAATAGATGAACAACTGGAAAACAAGTGACAAGTGACAAGTGATGTCATCTTTCAATACACTCATGTATTTAAATGGGCCTAATGTTAAATGAGGAAAGCCATAAGAAGATATTGAAATACAGGTAACATCACATAGGTGGTATTTAGAGTAACTGGATGAGAAAATGCAATGGTTTAAGGGGAGATTCCTGGGTCATCCTTGGCCCCAGAGTGTGGGAAGAAGGAAAGAAATTGAGCGAAAGAGAAGGGGAGAAGAGATAGGTGAGAAGCAACAGGAGTAGGGATGGAGAGGAACCGGATATGTTGGTGGTGTTAAGGAATGATAGAGTTAAATATCCAAATCACAGAGTCAACAACACTGAAATCATGAGACCCACACTTTAAAAACCAGATTTAAAAGGTGTTCGTTAATACCACCCATCTAGTATTGCAGGCTGGTAGGGTGAGGGAAGGTAGGAAAGGGAAGCTTAGAACACTGGTGGAGGGAAGCTGACACTGGTATTGGGACTGGCGATGGAATACTATATGTCAAAAACCCATCTATGAATGACTTTGTAATTCATGATGCTTTAATAAAATCAAAGTTTGAAAAATTAAAACAAACAATTACGCCTTATCCTCCAAGCGCCCGCTCAGACACCTTTTCTGCAGATTATTGATGCTTCTGCTCAGAAGGAATCTCTCATATTTCTGGGTTTCCTTGCTGCTTTCATTTTAGCAAAGTGTAGTTCTGTTTCCTATCCAATGGCGAGTTAGAATGAATGACACTGAATAATGTTATGTCACCCCTTATGAGGAAGGGCTCAAGAGCCATCAGGCCTAGCTTGAAACATTGTTGAATGCAAACTGAACTTGGTCTTGGCATTGATCTCTCAAGGAAATGTTCTGTTAAAAGCAGTAATGCTAGTATCTGCCTCCTAGGGTTATTGTGACCCTTAAACGAAATAGAACATGGAAAATATGTTTAAAGCGACTGAGACATACTGTATCACTGTATCACTGTCTTCCCATTGTTCATCGATTTGCTCCAGTGGGCACTAGTAACATCTCCATTAGTCCTGTCACAAGCAAGAGTGCAACACAAGGGCATCTACTTGCTACAGGGACAGGAGGAGCCCGAAACCATTCTTCAGGTTATGGAACTGAGGTTCATAATAGTTACTAGTCTTTGGCATGAAAAGTAAATAAAACATGGGAGCTTGCCAGGCTTTACTGTGTAGATGGTATAGTCTCAGTAGAAGTATCTCAACCCGAACATTTACTGATGAAACTTAAAAGGGGAAGATCAGGTTTTCTCTTGGTTGGAGCTCTGAGAACTATGGAGTCTGGATGTTGAGAATGACTAACTGCATGATGTGTGGTTTGCTCTGGCTTCTTGCCAGGCTTACTGGTATCAGTTAAAACATGTCTAAAACTGCTTACTATGTATAAATGTAAAAGAAATTGGGAAGAACCTTATGCAAAATTCAGTATCCTATAAAAATATCGCGCAGCCGCTTTGCAGCTGCACACCAAGGGACATGTGGGTCTGGCGTGGGTGGGTCTCTCTTCTGGGGCAACTGGCATGGAAGCGGAGGAAAGGTCAGGGCCCAAAACTCCACTCCGAGTCTGGCCAGCATGTTCTCTCCCCCACTCATGAGAGCAAGCCCTTGGAGCAATGTTGGACTTAACCAGGGGATGGCCGAGCCCCTTACTGGGAGGTCAACTCCATGGGTTGCTTCCACATGGGGCAGGCCAAGCAGCACAGCTGTGGGTCTGAAGTGGATGGGTCTGGATCTCTTCCAGGGTTGCAAATTATCTGAGTCTGGCTTGGGTGGGTCTCTCTCTTCTGGGGCAACTGGCATGGATGCGGAGGAAAGTACTTGAATGGGAGACATACTAACTTAAATAATATTAATAAGATTATATAACAAAGGGATAAGGTCTTCTTTCCCTTTGTGGTAAGAAAAATATGGAATAGTGTTAGGCAAGACTGTTGCTAGCCACTCACTGCGATAGCACGATTCTGGGTATCTGATAACTACATGCTCAATATTTGTCAAATCTGGTTACTTCAGATTTAAAAATTCTTATGGAAATTATATCTTATACAATGCTACATGAATACTGGCACTAAAATAGTTGGAATAAATTTAGCACTCTTGAAGTTCTCTGGACCTAAACAAATTTACAGAATGTTCAGATTTGTAATTCCTTTTTATTTTTCCACATGTGGTCTTTGAAACACATTATGCCTGTTGTTTTTCATAACTTCGACTTGTATCATTTGTTTCTTATTGCAAATATTTCCAATATACCCAAAGAAATAACCGTGGAGTAGAGTTAGGGTTGTGGTGCTAAAAGGGATTTATCCCAAAGGACAGCAATGTTCAGTAATGAATACTACTATCTACATTTCTCTCTCTTTTTTTTGGCATCACAGCCAGTGATGCTCAGGGGTTACTCCTGGCTCTTTGCTCAGGAATTACACCTGGCAGTGCTTGGGGAGCATATGGGATGCCAGGGATTGAACTTCGATTGACTGTGTGCAAGGCAAATGCCCTACCAGCTGTGCTATCACTCTGGCCCCACTATCTACATTTCTTTCCATCAAACAAGGCCATGTGGCAATTAGAAGTGGTGGTGGTATCACTGAAGTATCCCATCCCAGTAGAAAGTCTCAGTAGCATAGGTTGGCTCAAGACATCTTAGATGTGATGGGCAAATAAACAGTGCTTGAAGAATGTTGTAAACCTTGTCTTGGGATGAGATAGTCATGAACTTTGACGGTGCTGTTTTTTTAATTTTTAAGTTTTGAACATGTATTGCCATTATTTTTAATAGAATTTTACTTAAATTGATTTAATTTGATTTTTTAAATAATGTCTGTGTTTAACAACTGGTCTGCAGCAAAATTACTCAACATTATATTATGACTGTCATGAGACTGCACAGGTCAGCTCCAACCCTCAGTTCTGCTAAACCTCTAGATGCCCTGAGAATTTTAGTGCCTGTCTTATAACATTGCCTTAGAGGAGACAATCCTGGAGCTGTGAGGGGTTTAACTACTGATTTTTTTTCCAAATATTTGGGAAGAAATAAGGAGTATTTAGGCCAACTTCCCGGGTAATGTGTACACTGTCTTTGTGTGCCAAGCTGTTTAAAGGGCATTGTGACACTCATGGGTCAAGATTTTCGTGAAGTACAGAGGAGAAAATGCAGATACCATGCACCATATTGCATAAGGGAAGCTTGGTGGTATTATTTCCCACACCCCTTCACAGCCTTCGTGATTGACACGCCCTGCTGAGATTCCTCCATTCATTGATTCTTTATGTCATCAAGTCTTTATAAATATATTGAGATGGAGCTCCAGTATTAGTTAGATTGACCCAGGGAAGCAAAACTACTAAGCCTTGTATATATAGCAAACAGATTTATGACAGTATTTTTTGTTGGTTTTTTATTTTGATGCTACCTGGTTGTATTCAGGATTTACTCCTGGTGGGACCCTGGGGTCCATATGTGGTGCTGGGTATCAAACATGGCTTGGGTGTGTGCAAAGCGAAACCCTTAGCAGCTACTATTATCTTTCTGGTCCCAAAGAATAATCTCCCCCGTTTTCTTTTGGCAGTGCCAATGATTGAACCCAGAGTCTCATATATGAAGGCAAATGATCACTCCTGAGTTACATCCCTGGCATTCATTATTATACATGCATTATTATAATGAATTAGATCAACTGACTATGAAGGGTGGTGAGTCCAAAATCTTAAATATGAGCCATCTGAAAGAACCCATGCCCCAGGTCCAAAAGGATGAAATCCAGATTAGTCACTGTCACGGATGAAGTCCAAAGGCAACCCATGGAGAAAGTCTTTGGATTTGTTTCTGCTCAAGGCTCTCAACTGACTGGATGGGGCCCACCCACATTATAAGGACAATGTGCTTTATTCAAAGCTTGCCAACTTAAATGTAAATCTCATCTAAAAACAACCTCTCACTGACACATAAAATTAATCATCATTGTTACTATCATCAAGAGCTTAAAGATAAATGAGGAAGAAATAACTTCAATTGAAAAATTCAGTAGGTATAACCCATAAAAAATTGTTTTCCTGAAACTAAAATCTGGTAATTTTTTTGTGTGTGGAAAGAAAGATGAATAACGACTAAAATTATTGTTCATTTTGCTACTATGGGTTAGGAGAAGGGAAATATTTTAGTCCAGAAATTCATATATTTGTGTCAATATTTGAAAGCATCTAGAAAATGCATGTGTTTGCTTAATACTTAGGTGAAATTTTTAATATTTTTTGTGAATATTGGCAAATGGAATGCAGGCTGAATTTCATCATTCAACCATGGTACATAGAGGTCTATTGACTTTATTGGCTTATACTCTCTGTGTATTCCACTGGACCATGCACAAGATTTGAGATCTTATATTAATTATAGTCTGAATCTGTTTAGGTTCTAGCAAGGATGCAATTTAATGATGCCCCATTTATGTCAGAAAAACATGCTGATTAAACTGATTAACAAGCCAACATAATCAATTAGTGGAAGTGAATTGGAATCTATCTTTTTTTTTCTAGTAGGTGGAAATTGCCTTAATTTCAAGATATACTGGGTAGATAAGCCAACTTTCCTAGGAATCCATTGTCATGGTTCTTCAACCAAAACATCAAAAAAAAATTCCTTACCTTAAAGAAAACCCCTAAATTGTAATTCAAGTAAATTATTGTTTCACTTTGTCGCAAATGCAAGAAAAATGCATTTTCCTGTGTTAAGACACTAAGAGTTTTAAGTCACTAAAGCAGAACCACAAGTTGTGATTGAAACATCAGAGAGAGACTATTTTATTCTTCGAACACAAAACATACAAGGTTTGTGTCCTGAACAATGACAAGAAAGTCAAACCCTCTGAAGCCCACCTGAAACATGACTCATAACTATCCATTTATCTTCCTGTTATCCTTCCAACTTCTGAATGTAACAATAAAAGAGTACAAAAATCTATCCTCCCCCTCACAATGAGAGTGTGATTGAGGAAAAATAGGGAGAGCTCCATCAAAACAGTCCGGGACCCTCCAGTCAACCCTGACATCTCCTACCCAAGCTATTACCAATAAGCAGGATAATAATGGAATAACAATACCTTCCCCCACATGCAGTGCTCTTCAACTTTCATTAGGATTAAATCTTATGCCCTTCCTGAAAGCTCTTGCATGCTTCTCCACCAATAAGACAAAACAACACACGCACATCACTGCGGAGTGGTCATCCTTGACATTTTAGAAATGAGGGGATGCGGCTACAGGAAAAGTGGGGGTTTAGTAATGGACCCACAATCTCATCACAAGTAAGTGGTAGAACTGGATTTGAAATAAGATCCTCTTCCCACATCTAAGGATCTTTCTAAAGGCCACAGCAGCCGCAGGATGGCTGGGGTGGGTAGGTCAGCCCTCTCTTCCCTTCTTCCATCCACTTCCTCCTCCATCAAGACAGTAATTTAGTGCATTTCCCCCTGACCACCCCCAAATGGAATGGGTTTGAGAGGAGAAATGCCTCGTTGGATTGACCTTTCTCAAACGCATCAGTCAAGGCCAGGCAGCAGGAAACAAAGAGCAAAGTTATCCACTCCCTCTCCCACACCATTTGATCCGAACATTCCTTTATCTTCCCTTTCACCTACAGAGGCACAGTACACGAGGTATGGAAGTAACCCAAGTGGTTTTTTTTCTTCATCTGGCACACCAACAGCTGAGAATTTTTGTGGTATTACCTGCCTATTGAGTAGAAAGCTAACCTTAAGTTGTGTCTGTGTTTGTGTGTGTGTGTGGGGGGGGGGGTAGTTTATTTTCCTAAGATGTTCCCACTCTACTCATATGATTTTCAGATTTTTCTTTTTAATCTCAAGAACTTCCTTGGATAACTGACATTTGACTCACATTGAATATGCAACAATAGCACCCAAGTGCATTGGAAGAAGCATGTGTCAAAATAGTCCGACTGGTTCTTTGTTGTACACTATCCGCTGTGCACCCCAGTGAACTTCATCTTCTTTGTCTCTGAGCACTTTCAGGCTGCTAAAGGCTCTCTGCTGTCCAACCCCATGACTCACGCTGGCCATTCCATAGGGGAGGCAGCCAATAATGAGCACATTGGATTTTTTCCTAAAGGCTGAAGCGATGGATTAATACATTGGTTTCATTTTTAAATAGTCTTGGTATGGCCTCGATTTTTCTCAAGTGGTCTGTAGTTTTGATTTATAAACATTTTCCTCTCATAGGTCAAAAATATGATGAAATATCAAACTGGTTTTCACAGCCCCTTTCTCTTTGCGCAATTTGTTCCATAGTATTATGATGGATGGAGGACCTAAGTGCCCCCAATTCATACTGAGTATACACCCTCCAAACTCCCCAAACCAGTCAGGCACTATTGAAAGAGTGTTGCCATGCAAATATTTCTCCAGTTGTTACCTTTTGGCCCCACCCACCAAACAAACGAAAATGTTCTAGAGCTGGCTCTGAGAGCAATAGAGCTCTGAATCCAACCTCTCCAGTCACTCACAAACTTGGCCTGAAGCTGTTTTTCTGTTTTTGTACAAAGGGAAGTCACTCAACTGCCTTTACACCTTATTGTAATGTCTTATTATTTCAAAGGAGTCTCTGTTCTTATTGTCAATAATTGCCCATCAAGTTCAAAGGCCCTCCTGATTATGCAAAGTCTTCAGAGGACTAGGCAATTAATCTAGTTTGTTATTAAATTAGAGCTATATTCTTGATTAATTCTAATGAAGATTTTATTACTACTTTCTGAATAAGTTGAATTATCACCTTGAAATCACATTAATATTTTTCTAATCTCTATTATTTCTGTGAAGAGAATATGGGCTCACTCACTGTGAGATGAGCATTTAATATCCCCTGTAATGTGGTCTCCAATTATCTTTTCAACCTCAGGTTCATATTCTCGCTTTTTCTTGTATCCCTCTGCCACACACGCACACACTAACACACCCACCCTCTGATACAACCACATACATGGAACTTTGACACCTAGAAATGATGTGGATTGTTGGCACTTGCCTTTTACTCTATCAGCGTTGGTGGCTCTCATTGAAACCTCCATTTATTGTGTCCTTCCTGACTCCATTCTCCCTGCTTACCTTTCTCAATCCATCCTCAGGTCTGGGGAAGGATTTGTTGCCTCCCTCCCCATGTAGCTCTTGCATAGAAGTTTTGGACTTAATATTTATCTCGCATCCTGACCTCACAGCTAGATTATAAACTAGGGAAAGTGGGATTTGGTCTCCTATGTCATTAATCATTTCACCTTAAGAAACACATTATAGAGCTGGAGACTGAAGCGTTGGGTGACAGGAAGCTGTTCCTGCCAGTAGCTCCATGGTGCCTCAGGGCTCACTAGCCCTTTACTAGACCTCATTGCTCATTCATGAACAGGGAAAGATGCTCTCCGGACTTGGCCAGTGAAGGTGTCTGCTCTGGAAGAAATTTCTGTGTGATTCTTGAGTCTGCACTACCTCACTCATAAATTGAACGCTTTTGTATCTTCTTCCCCCTACCTATAATGTGTACTGGGAAAAACTTAACCTCAAATCCTACTTTGGTTCAAATTCCCTTCATAGCTCTCCTAGGTGGCTGTAAGGGCTCCCGACACATTCCCAAAACAAACATGTCCCTAGACTTTTTTGATGCTTTCTGTAGCTTCTTTCCCAGGGATCTCTCCGAGTGCCACTTCCTCATTCCAAGGCCCCAGTGTCCTAAAGTTTCTCGCAGAGCGAAAGCAAAGTCCTTACTAGAGTCATCTTCACCCCACCTTCTCCAATCTTCTCTTAACCACCCCTCATCATTACCTCCTTCAAGGAGCACAGGCTAAGCCAGAATAAGCCAGGCCCCTTCAATGCCCAGAAGGGCTCTTCCTCTGCCTGGCAGCTGCCGGCGTCCTTCCTCCCTTCCTTTTATCTACCACCCCCCCAACCTCCATGTCTTCCAGAATCTTTTTCAGAGAAGATTTTGGTCCCATTTGGAGACAATCTTGTGCATCCTTCACATTCCCTTACCTTGCTGAGCTTTTATCACCGATGATGTAATAGGTTTTTGAGTCTTTCTGTATGTAGCTTTTGTCTGTCTTCCTCTAGGAATTAGATTCATGGAAAAAGGTGTCTTGTTTTACTTACCACTATCCCCAACACTTTAGTACCTAGACCACAGCAATTTATCACTATATGTCCACAGGACAAACAAACAACTATAAGTGAGTGTATTTGAAAGCTTGAAGTTTGAGTTCATGGTTCTCCACCCTGAGTTCCCATTAAAATCCAGTGGAGAGTTTTAAAGACTCTTGATGTCCAAACCACTCCTAAGTCATTTAAGTTAGAATCTGTGGGAGAGGAGCTTGACTATGGGCACTTTTTAAATGGTTCCCAAGATGTTTACAATATATCCCCATAGTTGAGAACCGTAGTTCTGGAGTATATAAAACAGTGATTGTGTTCTAATGGTGTTTGTATTCCTGGCTAACACCTTACTACTTAAGTACTTTTACATTTTAATTATTTAGTAAATACATGTTGGACAATGATTTGAGAAAGTCTACTTTCAGTTCACCAAGTCATAGAGGTCATTTGTGTACTGGGAACGATCTTGAACACAGAGCTGAGAGGAGCCTGTGAGTACTGTCCTCAAACCATAGTAATAATAATAAAAATAATGATGATGATGATGATATGCTACTACTGATAATAAAGTATTGTTATTTTAAAACAAGAAAGCTGACTTTGTTCCAGTTCAGTCTATTCAACACAGATTGTCTTGGTTGAAATATATAAGAAAAAACAAGCTCCACATATGTTATTAATAGAAGCCAGAGAAGGAGAATAACTATCACCGATTATTGTGGAATTTTGATTTGATATTATACCAAAACATGACAAGTGGGAGTTTCTTAAAGTTTAATTACAATCCTGAATATAAAACCATAACTATTAATTTTTACTTTGTTAAAGTTACTTGATCCATCTTTCATTTGTTAATTGGCTCTTTCCTCATGTATGTTTTGTAATATCATGCATTATAGTTTTGGAAAATATTAGTTTGCTAAATTATTCAGATCTTCCAAAGGCTGACATATTTTATTAGTCAATATTTAAAATAGTGTATTAATCAACAACACCATCAGTCACATTAAAACTGTCTTTAAATCTTGAGAAGTATGTTCACATGATGACTACAAGTTTCCTAAAATTATAATTTGAAAGACATTCTAATTTGAATTCTAGTTTGAATTGGAAATTTTAATATCCTGAAATTCTGATTTGAAAGTTTTAATGATATACTAGCAACAAGTACTCCTAGTTGGATTTCTTAAAATGATGGGCTCACTTTGTTCATTTTTCAGAAAATTGCATCTAATTCCAAATCTGAAGGACTGTAGCTCTCTTCACTCATTCCTGTAACTAGTAGTGATGTTTCTTTAAAAGGGCCATGTCAGAAAGCTCACAATTCTTTGCTGTCCCCGAGGCATCATTGGGATCCAGTAAGAAGGGCTACTTTATACATACTTCCAGTTCTGCTACATGGATGTTTAAGCCTTAGGTTCCATCTATACTTAACTTATGTGAAGAGCTACTCTCTGACTTTAAGGAATCTCCTAGCAGACACAATGGGAGCTTAGGCAGAATTGGATTGATTTCATAATTTTATATGGCATAAATATTTTTTATCGTGAACTTTGCTTGCCCCAGTTCAATACTCTTTCTGTGCCCACAGGTACCTGGGTGGGACATACATGTAGATATTCCAAGAGTACTTGGCCACGTTAGATCAACAGTAATGTAATCAATTACTCTATATGGCATGTTAAAGAGACATGCCAGTGCACCTATGGGCAAACTGACGTGTCTCTGATTCTAAAGGCAATGCCAAAGTGAATTATTCTGATGATTTTGGACCTTGGTGGGATCCAGAGTCTGGCATCTGCTATATATATATTCATGATAAAAAGTATTAATGCCATTTCCAACAAAGTATGTTCTGAACTGCTTTCTGGTTCAGAGTTGCAGCCCCTCCTCCCTCTGTTAGGGAGATTTTACCTCAGGGAATTCTGCTCTGGCTTTTGTGAAGACATTTCTTTATGATTCTGTGACCAGATTTAATCTTCTCTGATATCTACCTTGTTTTCTTGATTTAGAGTCTTATTTTCAGCACCGTTGGGGAGTGGAGGAGGAAGAGTGGATTGTTAGAATGTTTTTTTTAACATTTAAACCCTGAGAAGGGAGCCCAGACTGCGTACGGAATTACTCACTGTCCTTTCATGATCAGGTCCATTATCTGACTGGACTTAATGAATGTTTCTAGATCATTTATCTAGAACCACTACAAATATCTGCTTCCATTGGTGTCTATGGAGACTTTCTTGCTTGCTTCTGTTGATGGGAAATTTTCTCTCTTCCATCACAGAGGGAAAGTTGTTATTAGCCTGAGACTTTGGCAACTGTAGAGGTACCAGGGAATAAGCCCAACTCTCTTGTAATGTTTATTAATATAACTGGGATTTATATCCAGTCCCAGCACTTTTCCTTGGGAAATGTGGGTATTTCTAACCTATTAAAGGGGCTTAATGAGGCCAAGAGACTTGCTGGATCTCAAAAAATCCAGTCACTTTCTCTATTTGGATGTGACAGTTGAACTGCTGAACTTGTTTTGAAACCTGGACCGTGAAACTGATGGTGGATTGAGCACATACTGTCATACTGTTGCCTGCTATAATTTAGCATTTTCAGAATCTAGTGACTGCTCCAGTTTCAGGAAGCTCCCTTACTAGATCTCATGGGTATCATAAAAACTGATACCTCCGTCTTGTCAAAGGTGGAAATTATCACAAACGTGTGGGAGTCAGAGTTTAGGTAAGACAGAAAATGGAACAGGGTGCTAATAATAGTCGAGGGTACTAATGCCAACCTAGAACTGAGCATTAAATAGAGGCAAAAGGATACACATGACAACCTTTTAATGTATGTTCTGTAATCCATAGTCTGGAAGGGAAGGAAAAGAGAAAGAGAGAGAAAGGGAAAGAAATAAAGAACCTGCCATGGAGCAGGGCTGGGGAAGGGGGAGGAACCGGGGATGTTGGTGGTGGGGAGATGGGCACTGGTGGAGGGACGGGTGCTGAAACACTGTATGACCAAAACCCAAACATGAACTTTTTAATTGTATATCTTTTTATTTGTATATCTCACGGTGGTATAATAAAATACTTAAAAAAACTGATACCTCCAAAGCCTTAGCACCCCCCCATATCTGATCTATAATTTGCACTCCTGTGACCCCAAAGTTCTTTCTGTTGCCTAGGAGTTATATGCATCTCTGACTCCCCAACTGTCATTATTACACTAATATTACAGACCACCTTGAAAGGTTGATCATGTTTTCTCAGTAATAAACATAATTCATAGGTAAATGCTCGAGATGAGAGCCTTCTACTGAGAGTATCCCACCTACACAGAAGAGCCTGGCAAGCTACCTGTGTTGTATTTAATATGACAAAACCCAGTAACAATTATAGACCTCATTCCCATGACCATGAATGGTTTGAGGCTCTTCGTGTTCCTGGAGCGAGCAGATGCACTTGGGCTACACTTGCTTGCAACAGGACAGTATGGAGATGTTACTGGTGCCCTCAAGCAAATCGATGAACAACAGGAAGAGAAGTGATACAAGACAAGTGAAACGTATGAGTGTTCTATGAGAATATAAGTGACTTTTTATTATGCTTTAAGAGTTCTTGTCTCTAACCTGGTAACCTCCATGATGTTTTATGGGCATATTTGCTCTCTTACTCTTACTAAGCCTAGTACTGAGAGTTGTAGCCATTGTGATAAGGCAAGAATAAAATAAAAGAATGTATATAGAGAATTAAGAAAGAAAATTGTTTCTATTTGCAAATGATAATTCTACATTCAAGTAACTCGAAGAATCTATAAAATAAAAAAATTCCTTGACAATGAAAATGTGTAGAACTTAAAAGTTAATTAGGATTTTTATCCTCTATAGAAAACCATGTTTTTTCTTGAATATATCTCTTTCACTCTTTCTCTCCCCTCACATCTCTCTAAATAAACTTCTTTAAATAAAACAATATTGCTTCACTGAAAAATAAATAAAAAGTAAACTAAGTAATATTGTTGGGTATATTGTGGCAAACAAAAACTATATATCATAGAGTCCAGAGAGACTATATAGTAGTTAAGGAAGTTGCCTTGCATACAATTTATCTGGATTTAATTTCTGGCATTTTTATATGGTCTCTTGAACCTCATCAGAAGTTATTCCTATGCACAGACACTACTACCTCACCCCCACAGGAGTTATCTCTGAGCACAGAGCCAGGAGTAAGTAAGCCCTGAGCACAACTGGGTGTGGTCCCAAACAAAAAGCCCTACATACCCTATACACTAGAAGTAGACATCACTCACTTGTATCACTTGTCTTCCTGTTGTTCATCAATTTGCTCAAGCGGACACCAGTAACATCTCTATATGTCCTGTCACATGCTAATGTAGCCCAAGGGCATCTGCTCGATCCAGGAACATGTAGAGCTCAAGCCAATCCTTCAGGTCATGGGAATGAGGTCTATAACTGTTACTTGTTTTTGGCATATCAAATACGACACGGGTAGCTTGCCAGGCTTTGCCATGCGGGAGAATGATCATTACAGTGTATAAATGTGAAAGATCCTGGGAAGGACCTGGTCCTAACTTCCATTATTGTCTAAGAATGTCTAAGAATGCATAGATAGCAACAGGAATCAAATACCTAACTGTAGTTCAATTTCATGATTTTCAGATAAGACAAAAAATCATCTTTTTAAATCACTTGTATCATTTGTATCACTTGTCTTCGTGTTGTTCATAGATTTGCTCCAGCGGTTGCCAGTAACGTCTCCATTCATTGAGAATGAAGTTCATTATTGTTACTGTTTTTGGCATATTGAATACACCATGAGTAGTTTGCCAGATACTTTTTAAATAACTCTATAAATAAACACAGGGTTAAAATTATTCACTCAAAAAAGTTAATTTATAATTTAGCAGCATACAGAAATAAAGTAGAAATATGAATATTTTTAAAAATTAAGTATAATTTACAACCATGCAAAACAAAAGGAAATATTTAAGTATAAACTTGACAAAATGTCTGTAAAAAATTCAAAACTCAAAATTTTCAAAATTCTTTTCAAACTTGCTAAAATAAAAGGAATAAATTAGAACTCAGTGGTAAAGTTTATTATGTAGCTGCAGTTATAAAAAGAGTGTAGTCAAAACAATGAAAAGCACTTTAATATCCATGTATCAGGGCAAAAACAAATCAAATAAAATCCCACACACGCGTAAGTGACAGAATTTTTCCATGTTGTCAAAAATAGTGAATTCAAGCTGTAGTAAAATGTGCACAGAAAGGCTAATGACAAAGTAAAAATATCAGTAATAATTCTGACAATTGATTTTTTAACTGAGAAAGGATTCACATCCAAAAATAATGGTTTAAAAGCATACAATTTGTCCATTTTTAATATGCTCAAGTTTTTATATATAAAAGTTTTTATATATCTTTTAATATATCAAGTGGTGACTAATTTCAGTTCATTCTCAACACCCCAAAAGTAATATCATATCCTTTAGGATCACTCCTAGTTATTCTTTTACTCTCAAATCCTGTCAACCACTAATTTACTTTCTCGTTACAGACATATGGATCTCAGACATTTCAAATCAATAGAACCACATAAATATGGGGCTTTTATGCCAGGTTTCTCCCCAAGTAGATTAGGGGGCCAGAGTCATTCTAGGAGCTTCTATTCATTTCTTAGTACTTGGGTGAATAGTAAGTGCACCAAGGATTTTGATGGACCAAGGAAAAATCTAAAATTGACTCAACTCAAAGTCTTAGAAGTCTGACCATTTATTAAGAAAGAAGTGAGTCCTTTTGAAAGTGTGTTATTAGGCAGAAGTCACAAAGATGCTCACATCAACCTAGTTAAGCTTTCTTCTTCCTCTTTTATGAGGGAATAGGGAAGCTCCCAAACTGAATGAGTTATGGAAAATAACACCCTATTTTTCTGAAAATCTGAGTCATGGCCGTTAAGCTCTAGCCATCTCCGTTTCTAATAATCCCAGCTCAAAATTGAAGAAATGAAAGCTCAGATGCATTCAGTGAATATTCAGTGAGTATTCTGTGAGTATTCAGTATCACATACAGATTCAAATTGGTTTGCTTCCAAATCCTCCACTTTTTCTGAACAAAAGACAATTTCATGCCAGCAAGGTTACTATCAATGTTGGATTCTAGGAAGGGTCATCTAATCGAACATCTTTTGAAATCAAGACCATTCTGGTGTTGAGTGTTAGGGCTGAAAAGAGGGCCAGAATGGAAAATTAAAAGTGAGTCATTTCAAGGTGACTGACTTCATTGGTCAGCCATGTTTATTATTTCTTTGTTTTATTTTAACAGAAAAAGAGCAAAAAGTAGGAAAAAAGTCTTCTCGACTATGCATTCATGATAGTTCAAAATGCATATTAAGAGCTTTTATCAAAATCTAACATAAATTAAAAAGGGAAGGGATAGAAGAAAGGAGAGAGAGAAAGATAGAATTCTGAGTATGGGCACTTGTCAAATGCGGATTATTGCTTAAGTTTCCTTTATCTTTTGAAAAGATAATTTTTGTGATTAGTAGTCCTTGGCAGTATTATAATGATAAAACATCCAATATGTAAATTAAGGAAATTGCTAGCAATCTTTCTGTTAGAGTGGAACTCAAACTACAACTATAGGGAAATCTTATGGGATCTTATGAACTGAATTGTGGACTCTTAACATATCTCCTACAACTGTAACCCCTGGCAGTTGTAAATATGACCTTATATGGGGATATTAAAGAAAGTGAAGATCATAACATTGAGCTCTAATACAAATATGAACAATTTCTTTTGAAAGAAGGGAAATTTGGATGCAGTCACACAGGAAGGGTCTGTATAAAAATTACTTTATTTTCATCTGAAAAGAAAATAATGCTAATTGTTTGCATGTATGTGTGTGTTTGCATGTGTGTATATGTCGTATCTAATGTAGTATAAGTAAATATACTGACAGTGATATTTAGCTGCTAGACTAAGAACACCAAAGACTGGTAGCTACCCTCAGAAGCTGGAGGTGACAGATAAAAGTTCCACATTTCCACCCAGTGCCAAGAGGAACGATGATTTTTCTGACACCTTGATTTGTCATTTCTGGTCTCAACTGTGAGAAAGAATATTTCTGAGTTTTAATCAGCCAGTTGGTGTTTCTGGTTTGGCAACCCAGGTCACTAATATGTGGGGGTTTGGGCAAGAAAGGGGGGGCACTGAGAGAAGAAAGGTTGACCATGAAGAGTAGAAAGAGGAAGAGAAGTGGCAAAGCCAAAGGAAAGAGGTAACGTGTGTTGGAAAAGAGGAAGGTTTGATGCACTCACTCGCTTGTTCTGATTTTCTTAGAATTCAAAATACTTGTATAAGGTTCATGTGAACTGGGTATTTCAGATAAAGCAAAAGAGAATTTTTATTTCATACTTGTATACAGATCCATGAGATTTAATAAAAATAGATGTATAACTGACAAAATGGGACTAACCATTTATCTTAGTTCACTTGATCACTTGAATCCCGTTATTCATCGATTTGCTCGAGCGGGCGCCAGTAACATTTCCATTGGACCCTGTCACATGACAATGTAGCCCAATGGCATCTGGTTGATTCAGGAATATGAAGAGCCTCAGACCGTTCCTTCAGGGTCTTAACAAGGAAGTCTGACCATCTTGTAGGTGGGCAGCCACGTGATCTTTTGACATCCCGTGGGATCCAGTCAGTAATCGGCTCTAGTCCAGCGGTTGTCTCCAAATCGCATTACATGTCCAGCCCATCTGATTTTCGATGCCTTGGCAAACGAGACAGCATCCCTGATTCTGGAATAGCGACGGAGGTCAGAACTCCGGATTCCTTCTCTCACTTGAGTGAAGCGTGATATTCCAAGCATAGCTCTTTCGATTCCTCTCTGGGAGACCCGAATAGCATTCTCATCCTGCTTTCGTAGGGCCCAGGTCTCTGAGGCGAATGTTAATGCAGGGAGAATGGTGGAGTCAAAGAGATGTGCCCGGAGCCGGAGGTTCTTTGTCCTTTTAGCTATTTCTTCGATGCCTTTGAAGGCATTCCATGCCGCTCTCTTCCTCCTGCGCAGCTCAGGTTTTAGGTCGTTCATCATGTTGATTTCTCGACCTAGGTACACATAACTGCTGCATTCAGAGATGTTTGTTCCATTGAGAGTGAATGGGGCCTCTGGAACTAGTTCATTCTTCATGAACATAGTTTTCTTTAGATTTAGCTGTAGACCTATCTTACCACATTCTCGGTCAAAGTCAGCCAGCATTTGTGCCGCTTGGCTAATGTTTGGTGTTATTAGAACGATGTCATCAGTGAAACGGAGGTGGTGTAGTTGCCGACCATCTATCTTCACTCCCATTCCTTCCCATTCTAATTGTTGCATGATGTTCTCGAGGGTGGCGCTGAAGAGTTTTGGTGAAATGGTATCACCCTGTCGAACCCCTCTTTTCACATTAATGATATCTTCTTTGTAGAATGGTGAGATCCCTGGTGGTGAATCCGTAATACAGCTCACGAAGGATCTTGATGTATTGGGTTTGAACACCCTGTTTGGCTAGGGCTTCGATGACTGCTTCAGTCTCCACAGAATCAAAGGCTTTCTATAAATCAATGAACGTGAGACAGAGAGGCATCTTGTACTCCCTACAAACCTCAATGAGCTTGGTTACCATATGGATATGGTTGATTGTGCTGAATCCTTTCCGGAAGCCTGCTTGCTCGCATGGTTGTCCTTCATCTAGTGTTCTGGTAATCCTGTTCAGGATGACTCGTGTAAACAGCTTGTAGATGACAGACAACAGGCAGATGGGGCGATAGTTGCCGATGACGTGAATGTCTCCCTTCTTGAATAGTAGAACTGTCCTGCTGGTTTTCCATTGGGAGGGCACCTTGCATTCGGACAGGTAGCGTGTGAAGAGCCGAGCTAGTGTATTGATGAGTACCGATGGCAGATTCTTCAGGTGTTCGGGTCTGACTTTGTCTGGGCCTGGTGCTGTTCCCTTCTTTACTGATGTTATCTTATCTTAGTTACTGAAAAGAAAGTAATACAAATAGTTTACGTGTGTGTGTGCACATGTGTGTGTGTGTGTGTGTCTGTGTCTAATGCAGTACAAGAGAAAGTACTGCATCTCATTAAAAGCAATCTTTTTTCAGGACTTTCACATGAAATATTGTCTTTGGGGCCGGAGAGATAGTCCAGCGGGTAGGGCGTTTGCTTTGCACGCAGCCGGCCCGTGCCGCCCGGGTTCAATCCCGGCATCCCATATGGTCCCCTGAGCACCACCATGAGTGATTCCTGAGTGCAGAGCCAGGAGAAACCCCTGAGCATTGCCGGGTGTGACCCCAAAAAAAGCAAAAAAAAAAACAAGGAAATATTGTCTTCCCCTTCTCTGAATTTTACACATGGAAAATCTTGCTTCCAATTCCTTTGGCTTGACAAAACAGCTTTCAGAGCTCTTATGGGTGAAAATTCATTTTTATTGATTATCAGTATCATTATTACTGGCTAGGCAACTAGGAAAAAGTGTGTATCATGCACATATTTATTTGCACAAAATGATTGGTATAGATGAGTATTTCTCTATTATTTTCTGACAATGACCCTATTCTCATATAATTTCTTCTTATCTTTGCTTTTGGGTCACACCCAGTGATGCTCAAGATTACTTCTGGCTCTGCCTCTGCACTCAGAAATTACTCCTGGCCGTGCTCTGGGGACCACATGGAATGCTGGGGATTAAACCTGTGTCAGTTGCATGCAAAGCAAATGTCCTCCCCACTGTACTATCACTCCAACCCTCCCCTAGTTTCCTTCTTGTGTCCAGGGCATATCAATTTTTTCCCCGTAGGCTTGGTATTATTTTCACTTACAGCTCCCTGGAATATCCAGAGACCCCTGGGGTGCATATGGTCCGATATGAAAAATACTGGCATAGACCACCAGCAGATTGTGAGGTGAGTCACTACCTGTTCACATAAAGAAAGAAGACCACTGAGCTATCCCGGAAAGGGCTGGTCTGGAAACTCAGGATTATTCTCCTTTATCTGTGCACCCTTCAGGATAATCTAGGGAAACTGTGTCTTCACTCTGTCTAAGCACAAAGACGCTTCCATTCTTTTCATCCCAGGAATGACTGAATTCCTCAAATGGGAGGAGGCATGTCCTGAACCTTCTGATATACTGGGGTTCTGCTATGCCAACAGAAGAATAATTTTATATTCCCATTTAGGTATATGGTCTTTCTAATGTATTTTATAGGCTGTAAGTGGATTCTTCCTTCAGCCTGATGTTCAGGACACATGTTTTGGAAGGAACCTGATGTCAAATTCTAGTCATGACTTTTCATCATGCTTTGACACAGGGTATATTTCTTCACCTCTACACTAACTTCCCTCATGGGTCGGCTGGGTGTCTGTCTATCTATGGACATTAGTAAGTGTCAGATGGGGGCATTCTTGTTCCTTTGACTCACTGAAAATAAAATTTTTAAAGAGAAGGGGACTTGGTAGAGCCTCCATGAGAGAATGTGGAGGATGACTCAAACGGGGGGCTGGAATCCAGGACTTTCTCAGAGCAAGCCAAGGAGGTTGACCTTAGGACCCTTGAGATTGGACAGCTTCATGCTGTATCGATAACCTGATCATCTAGTGGTCCTTTTCTCAGTTCACAGTGGCCTGGGGTGAGCGCATCCGTTCCCCAGGAGAAACTTACCTAAACTTAATGGCAATGCCTCTGTGCTGAACTCGAGCCTAATGCATCCAAATCCCTCTACTTGGAATACCATGGTCTCAACATTAAGCTCTCCAAAGTGGCTCTATTGCTTCCTGTCTAACCCCACAATATCTCTTTGATTTTGTACATTTCCGAAAATGGTGTCACCCATGGATACACCTGCCTGACATCCCCACTGAGCCATCAACCACACTCAGCTCACCAGCAAGTTCTATGGACACCATGTCGAGATTCCATCCTAACCTGACTTTTCCTTCCTCCTCCCCCCAATTCTTGTCTCTCTATCCACTCCCTTGCCCTCTTATCCACGCTGAGCTCCATCCTGCAGCCACAAGTGACTACTTCCCAAACTACAAATGAGTTCATTTCACTTTCTGCTTAAAGCCCTCCGTGGTTTCCCAGTGCACTTAGAGTAAAACCTAAACTCTTCATGGCAACTCCAAGGCCCTGAACGACCCCATCCCTGCCCACTCCTCTCTTCATCTTAGGCCACTTTATAAATTAGTTGTGAGCTACATTTCATGCATAACTCATCCTTGCCAAAGGAGCTTTTCACCTCAACATCGACTCCCCCATCTGCTCTTCCACAGTGCCCAGAAGAAACAACAGCTGCACAGATTACCTTTGCAGAGCAGGCGACTTAAACCAAGGCATTACTCCAAGGGGACTTATAATCTCAATCCTAACACTGTTTCTTTCAAAATAAAATTTAGGGTTACATGTTTTATTTTTACTCCATACTAACAAAAAGTGTGCTGATTTTAAGCTTAAAACTTGTGTTCATAATAATTTTTTACCTATATCACAACCACTTAGATCAAGAAATGGAACATGCTTACAACCAAAATTTCCACATTTCCTTTCCAAGTCTGTTTCCATGGTACCTCCCACCATTTCCATGGGTGACCACTTGTCTCTCTATATTGATTAGTTATGCCTGTTTCTGAACATCACTGAAATGCAATCATGTAGTAACGTACTGTGTGGTATGAGATTTTTCTTTGTTTTCAACACTCCCAAACAGCTTCTACGAGGCACATATCCCACTGATACAAATGGTGCTGGGAAAACTGAGCAGCTAAATGTAAAAAATGGAATTTGGACCTCTGTCTAACACCATGCACGAAACTGAGGTCAAAATGGATTAAAGATCTCAATATCAGACCTGAATTTTAAGATACATTATAGATATTTTAAGATACTTTATAGAGACACATGGAAAATGAGTAGTCCCTTGCATTATATTTCATTGTATGGTCATAGCATAGTTTAGTTACTTTATTTTTTGGTGGACATTGTGGCTTATTTCAATTTGGAGCTATTTCAGAATCCAATTTAATAATGGTTAGAAATGATCACTCTAGGCAAGAACTAGTGTTGAAATTAGGCAAAGTTTGTCATCTATGCATGCATTCACGACAGCCTTTCAGTATCAATATTACAAACCATAATGCCCAATAGGGGAGAGAGGAGAGAGAGAGAGAGAGAGAGAGAGGGAGAAGAAAAGTGGCTGCCACAAAGAAAGGCTCTGGTGGGGGCTGTTGTGGAAAAAACTGAGGCATTGGAAACTGGGACCACCAACGTTCCATAATTGAGGGAAACAATCAGACATTGGTTAAGGGATGGTTGTTGGAACATTATATAACTAAAACCAACCATGAACAACCTTGTACCTGTGTACCTCACTGTGATACACCAAAAAAAGGACTAGAAAAAATAAAATCAAATTTAAGAATCTAATTGGATATAAATTTTCATCTCTGGTTGGCAAGTGTCTCCCTTTAAATGCTTAGCACCTGTTGAAGTACTCAATTAATATTTGTTGAACCAACAAGTATTAGATTCTGTTCCTTTTGTTTCTTCACTTGTATCACTTGTCTTCCTGTTGTTCATCAATTTTCAGGCACCAGTAACATCTCCATATGTCCTGTCATGTGCCAGTATAGCCAAGGACATCTGTTCACTCCAGGAATACAAAGAGCCTCAGACCATACCTTCAGGTCATGGGAATGAGGTCTATAATTGTTATTGGGTTTTGGCATATCAAATACGACACGGGTAACTTGACAGACTGCTGTGTGGGTGGTATACTCTCAGTAGTAGGCTCTCATCTCATGCATTTATTGATGAACCCTCAACGGGGAGATTGGCTTTTCTCTTGGGTGGAGCTCTGACGAGTTGTGGAGTCCAGATGTTGAAAACGGCAGCCCCCATTGTGTGGGGGGTTCCTCTAGCTTATTGCAACGCTCTATTGGGATGGCAGGCCAGGGCTAGAACTTGCCTTCCCTCCTGGGCGCCTCATGATCAGCTGAGCACAGGGAGAGCCAATAGCAGCTCTGACCCGTGTGTCTGAGTCCTTTGTTTCTTATTTCTTATTTTGTTGATGTTTTGCTTGTTTGCATTTCCAACTTGCCATGTATCTTTTAAGCACCAGCCCTCATAGTATGGGAAATTCCAGAGAGAATACCATTATGTGTCCTTCCTTTCTACTAAGCCCCCAGACTAGAGTCTGTAGCAAAAGAAAATCTGACCTTCCTCCTGATCAATCCTAGTGATCAGGTAGAATGAGCTATGCCAGCCACTGTATGAATTTAAAAGTAGTTCCTTTTTCAGTAGAGTCTCAGCTGAGGCCATAACTCCAATCAATACTTCCATGGCAGGGGCCTGAGCGATATCCCAGGGGGTAGGGCATTTGCCTTGCACGTGGCCAGCCCGTGCCGGCCCGGGTTCGATCCCCAGCATCCCATAAGGTCCCCCGAGCACCTCCAGGAGTAATTCCTGAGTGCAGAGCCAGGAGAAACCCCTGAGCATTGCTGGGTGTGACCCCCCCCAAAAAAAGGCAAAAAAAATACTTCCATGGCAGCCTTTTGAAACACAGAAGCAGAGGACACAATAAAATTACCTGATTCCAAATATCTGAATCTCAGAACCCATGGTGATAAATGCTTTGTGTTATGTCATTTATGTTAGGGTTTTATGAAAATAGATTACTAATACTTTATTCATTTTATTTAACTAATATCTGCTGAGAACATCTGCAGTGTCAAGCATGGCATTGGATATTGGATCACGATCATGATCATGATCTTCCCGCTCATCATCTATTTGCTAGAGCGGGCACCAATAATATCTCCATATGTCCTGTCTCATGCTAGTAGAACCCAAAGGCATCCGCTTGCTCCAGGAACATAAAGAGCCTCAAACCATTATATTAGGTCATGGGGATAATAATATAAATGTTACTGGTATTTGGCATATCAAATACAACACGAGCAGCTTGCCAGGCTTGCCAATGTGGGTGGCATACTCTTTTAGTCACCTCTAAATAAAGCATTTATTGATGAACCGCAGGGCCACTAGCGGCTGTGCGAGTAGGCAGTGATAGTCTGGTCTGCTGGGTGGAGTTGTGATGAAAGGGAAGTCCGGATGTGGAAAATGGTGGCCCCATGGAGTAGGGGGTCGTCTGGCTTGTTGTGAGGCTTTGCTAGGGTGGCAGGCCAGGGCTAGAACCCGCCATGCATCCCGGTGCCTCATGAGTGGCTGGGCACAGGGAGAGCAAGTAGCAGCTCTGCTCCATGTCTGAGAGTCTCTGGTTCAGCATACCTGGGCCTGATTAAAAAAAAAAACTGCTGCAGGGTGGGTATCGATGATCTGGGCTGTGATAGTCTGGTCTGCTGGGTGGAGTTGTGACGAGAGGGAAGTCCGGATGTGGAAAATGGCGGCCCCCATGGAGTAGGGGGGGTCTTCTGACTTATTGTTCTTTTTCTTTTTCTTTTTAGGATATTGGATATAAGGCATTATTTAGTATTTTTTTGCAACATTTTATTATACCACTGTGAGATATATAATTACAAAGATGCTCATTTTTGGGTTTCGGTCATACAGTGTTTCAGAACTCATCCCTCCACCAGTGCCCATTTCCCCATTTCCCACCACCAATGTCCCCAATTCACTCTCCCCTACCCCGCCTGACTCTATGGCAGGTTCTTTATCTCTTTTCTCTCTTTTTGTCTCTCTGTCTCTCCCTCTCTCTCACGCTTCTCTTGTGCATTGTGATTTGCAATACATACATTTAGAGGTTATCATTTGTACCCTTTGCCTATATTCAATGCTCAGTTCCAGGCTAGTATTATCATTCCTAGCAATTATTAGCACACTGGCCCCTTCTTTGTCTTACCTAACCTCTGACTCCCACACACTTGAGATTGATTCCACCTATTGACCCGACCTCCTAATCCATGTTTTGCCCGGTCTTGGATGTTGGTATCATACTATATATGTATATTTTATATCCTGTAAATAAATGCAGTCATTCTATATCTGTTCTTTCATATTTATCTCTAATATGACTATCTTGACTGATACCTCCATATTCTACATTCATTTGATTTAGAAAGACAAAAACATCTATGCAGAGACCATTTGAGTTAGCATAACACTGAACCATTTTACAATTTACAATTTTTAATCTATAAACTATGTCCTGTAAGGCGATTTTAAATGTCTGTGACAGAATAAACATTACAGATAACCTTCCAAGAGAGCTGGACTGGGAATATCTTTTAAAAATCACCATCTTTTAATATGAGCTACTCTGGGTTAAAGTATTAAATTCTTATTTATGGTTATACTTATTGCATATTACAGCTAAATTTGTCTGCATTTCTGTGGTTAAGTAATTGGAACTGTCTTGGTTTTTAGCAACTTCGATTCTGTGGTCAAATTATATTGTCCAGTTTTATTCTAACAGTTGTGTATACATTATATGTGTATGTATTTGTAAGTGATTTTTGTACAATATACAGATCATAACCCAGGTATGCCTGACCCAGAGACTCAGATACATGAAGCAGAGCTGCTACTGGCTCTCCCTGATCATGAGCAGCTGATCATACCCAGCTGATCATGAGGCACCCAGGAAGGTAGATCGGTTCTAGCCCTGGCCCGCCATCCCAGCAGAGCCTCACAAGAAACCAGAGGAACCTGCACACCATGAGGGCCACTATTTTCAGCATCTGGACTCCACAGCTCGTCAAAGCTCCACCCAAGAGAAAAGCCGATCCTTCCCCATCTCATGTGGCCACTTTTGTGGCCACATGGTTCATTAATAAATGTGTGAGATGAGAGGCTACTACAAGAGTTTCCTACCCGCACAGCACAGCCTGGCAAGCTACCTGTGTTGTATTGATATGCCAAAAAAGAAGTAATGATTATAGATCTCATTCCCATGGTCTGAAGGAATGGTTTGAGGCTCTTTATGTTCCTGGAGCGAGTAGATGCCCTTGGGCTTCACTAGCATGTGACAGGATGTATGGAGATGTTATGGTGCCTGCTCAAGCAAATCGATGAACAGGAAGAGAAGTGATACAAATGATATAGATCATTGTAACTAATCACCAGACTCTATGAAATTACTCAGTCTTATTCCTCATAAATACCTCCAATTTCTTGTTTAAGTCTTATGCATGAATTATAACCTTTGATAGACTTTGAGATTGTTTCTGATTAGTATAAACAGAAAAGAAATGCCTTATTTTCATTCATAGAAATTACTTCCATAAAGGTAATTATAAAATTCTCCTTTGTCGATTGTAAGGACTTTAAGTGCCCTGTAGCACTTCTGATGCTTGTAGTTCTTCATAAGATCCAATTTTCCAGGATAGTACTATGTGGTATCATTCACTTGAGCTTTATTGTTCTCTTAAACAAAAAGCTTCAATAAATTTTACTTATCTATCTATCTATCTATCTATCTATCTATCTATCTATCTATCTATCTATCTATCTATCTATCTATCTATCTATCTATCTATCTATCTATCTATCTATCTATCTATCTATCTATCTATCTATCTATCTATCTATCTATCTATCTATCTATCTTTCTATTGGGTTTTAGGTCACATGGGTAAGTGCTCAGGGGTTCAAAACCAAACATATTCAGAAGACCATACGGTGCCAGGAACGGAACATGGGACTTTCTCATTCAGAGCATGTACTCGGCCTATTTCACAAATTGCACTATTCTGAAGCCCATCAACAAAATTTAAAGCATATATGTATGTTATTCATTTGACTTAAGTGGTAGGTTTCTAGGTGTTAACTACATAAAAGTGAAATTCCCTCCATAAACAAATAAAAACATAAAAGTCTATATAGGAAAGGAAATTATTAAAACTAGCAATTCTATATACAGGGAATACATTCATAAGGACTTTATGAACAAAGATTGCTTTAGCATTAGGTTAATTATAATCAAAGCACTGTTTGATTCAAAGCATTAGGTTTATTATAATCAAAGCACTATTATAATCAAAGCACTGTTAAATCACTAAGAGTCAGCCAAATATATGTTCTACTGTTGTTTATTTAAAAGACAAAATTGTACCAGGCTAACTAAAATCTTTCCATGTCTGCTTCAATGTTGTTTATTTTTATTTTAATTTGTTTGGGGGACATACCTGGTGATACTCAGAGCTTACTCTTGTTTCTGTGCCCAGGGATCACTCCTAGAGGGGATCAGGGGTCCATAACACACTAGGGTTAGAAAAGAGTAGGAACATGAAAGGCAGGTGCCTTTTCCACTGTTCAGTCTCTTGACCTCTCTAATTATTTTTTGTTTTATTTTGGGGTCACACTTTGTATTGTTCAGAGTTTACTCCTTGCTCTGTGCTCAGGCATCACTCTGGTGGGCATGCAGGACCATTTGTGTGTGCCAGGGATTGAACTACATTGGCCATGTACAAAGCAATAACCCAACCAACTGTAATGCTATTGCTTAGGCCACTCTTTTAAAATTTTTTGATGGCATTTATTAGCTGTTCAAAATTCAACTAACAATTATTTTCCTAAGATTGCTTGTTGATGAGAGATCTCATCTCTGCTGGAGAGCACATACACTGGAATAAATCGCTTGATAAAAAATTTATCAAAAGTACTAAGGATAAATGACTGTTGAATCTCAGCCAGGAATGTAGCTCAGCAGTAGAGTATTTTGCCTACATGTGTGAGACCTGGGTTTAATCCCAAGCACTGAAAAGAACAGACAATTTATTACTCTCTAACAATGGTTTCTCTCTGGAAATTTATGATGAATGATTAATTAGATGAATACAAAAGATATGAATAGAATTGTCCAGAATAGAATTTCTTATTATACTATAAAAATAGATGGTGATGTACACTAATTAAAATAATTAAAGTGTAGAGTCTTCATATAGGAAAATATATACAATTATTAATCAACATTTCTAAAAATTACACAAAATCACAAAATCTTTTTTAAGTTAAGAGAAAAATAAAATAAGTAAATTATTAAAATATGTGCCTGGGAAAGAAATAAAGAAAGGAGATATGATCACCATATCTGTCTCTGATTAAAATATGATGGGCAAAAACATTCGCAAATAATTTTTCTGAGGAGTTAGTACCTCAATTATATAACAACTATTTCTTCGACGCACTTGAAGGCATTCCATGCTGCTCTCTTCCTCCCGTGCAGCTCAGGTTTTAGGTTGTTTGTCATGTTGAGTTCTCGACCTAGGTACACATAACTGCTGCATTCAGAGATGTTTGTTCCATTGAGAGTGAATGGGGCATCTGAAACTAGCTCATTTTTCATGAACATTGTTTTGTTGAGATTTAGCTGTAGACCTTTCTTTCCACATTCTCAGTCGAAGTCAGTCAGCATTTGTGCTGCTTGGCTAATGTTTGGTGTTATTAGAATGATGTCATCAGCGAAGTGGGAGTGGTGTAGTTGCCGACCATCTATTTTCACTCCCATTCTTTCCTGTTCTAATTGGCGAATGAGGTTCTCGAGGGTGGCGCTAAAGAGTTTTTGGTGAAATAGTATCACCCTGCAGAACCCCTCTTTTGACATCAATGATCACTTCTTTGTAGAATGGTGAGATCCTGGTGGTGAATCCGTAATACAGCTCATGAAGGATTCTGATGTATTGGGTTTGAATGCCCTGTTTGGCTAGGGCTTTGATGACCGCTTGGTCTCAACAGAATCAAAGGCTTTCTTTAAATCAATGAACGTGAGACAGAGCTGCATCTTGAACTCTCTACAAACCTCCATGAGCTCAGTTACCATGTGAATATGGTTGATTGTGCTGAATCCTTTTTGGAAGCCAGCTTGCTCGCATGGTTGTCCTTCATCTAACTTTCTGCTAATCCTATTAAGAATGACTTGAGAGAACAGCTTGTAGATAACAGACAACAGGCAGATGGGGCGAGAGTTGCCAATGTTATAGATGTCTTCCTTCTTGAACAGTAGAACTGCCCTGCTGCTTTTCCATTAGGAAGGCATCTTTTATTCAGACAGGTAGAGTGTGAAGAGCAGAGCCAGTGTATTGATGAGTACTGACGGCAGATTCTTCAGGTGTTTGGGTCTGACTTTGTCTGGACCACGTGCTGCTCACTTCTTTACCAACGAAATGGCATGTCGGATTTCAGAAAGGAGAATGTTGGGAACAACATATTCATCCTACTGGATTGGGTATGTGGGCAAGTGGACGTGGCACATCTCTTTGACTCCACCATTCTTCCTGCATTAACATACTCCTCAGAGAATGGGCCCTATGAAAACAAAATGAGAACTCTATTTGGGCCTCCCAAAGAGGAATCGAAAGAGCTATGCTTGGAATATCATGCCTCACTCAAGTGAGAGAAGGAATCTGGAGTTCTGAGCTCCATCAGCGATTGAGAAACAGGGATGCTGTCTCATTTGCCAAGGCATCACAAATCAGATGGGCTGGACATGTAACGTGATTTGGAGATGACCACTGGACTAGAGCTATTACTGACGGGATCACACAGGATGTTAAAAGATCACGTGACCACCAACCTAAAAAGATGGTCAGACTTCTTCGTCAAGACCCTGAACAAATGGTTTGAAGCTCTTCGTGTTCCTGGAGCAAGCGGAAGCAATTGGGCTACACTGGCACATGGTAGGTCAAGTGGAAATGTTACAAGAGCCCACTCGAGGAATATGACGGATAACAGGATATCAAGTGAGCAACTGATCAAGTGATATATAACAACATAAGCTCAATAGCAAAATCTGATGAAAATACATAGACTATTAGTGCCGATTATGCTGAGAAACATTATACACCAAAATATAAGCATTAACTCCTTTATAAACCATATTATTTCACTAAAACTATAAATTAAAACAAAAATTCATCATCCCAAATAAACATCACATCAAATACTCCAATTAAAAATTGTAAGTGTTTGAATAAATGTTTTCCGAAGAAGGCATTTCGAATGCCAAGGGGTTTGAAAGGGGCTCGTCATCACTAATTCTCAGAAAACTGAAAATCCAAACTACAATTAAATATGACTTGATGCCTGTTGGAATGATTTTTATTCCAGAGACAAGAAAGACAAGTGTTGCTGAGGATGTACAAGGTAGAAAGGAAGACTTGGGCACTATTTTGAAATATAAATTGGTGCAGTCACTATAATTCCTCAAAATACTAAATATAATCCTATGTGATCTAACAATTCCAATTCTAAGTACTTATTTAAAGTGTATGTAAAAACTGTCTTAAATGTATATTTAACTCTGTAAATTTTCTCTTTTAATAGTCAAAAGTTAAGTTTCATCAGTAAATATTCAAGATGAGAGCCTTCTACTGAGACTATACCACCCACACGGCAGAGCCTGGCAAGCTAACCATGTTTTATTTACTTGCTATGCCAAATACTAATAACAATTATGGACCTCAGTTCCATGACCTGAAGAATAGTTTGGGGCTCTTACTGTCCCTGGTGCAAGCTGATGCCCTTGGGTTACACTTGCTAGTGACAGGACTTATGGAGATGCTACTAGTGCCCACTTGAGCAAATCGATGAACAATGGGAAGACAGTGACAGTGACAGTGAATAGTCAAAAAGTAAGAGCAACATAAATATGTATTGATGAATGGTTAAAGAACCTGTGATGCTAATGCATAATTGAGTATTAGCCAGTGAATAAAATAAAGAATCCCTAACTTTCATGATGAATGTGAAGATATTTTACTGTTTGTAAAGTCCAGCAGACATATTCACTTCTATGTTCATTGCAGCAGCAAGCAGCACTATTCCAAAAAATCAAGAATCTGGAAATAACCTGAGTACCTAAAAACAGAGAACTGGTTAAAGAAACTATGGTACATCTACACAATGGAATATTATACAGATACCAGTAAAAATTAAGTCATGAAAATTGCTTATAAATCTATGAACATGGAGAGTATCATGTTGAAGGAAATGAGTCAGAAGGAGAGGGACAACATAGAATTATGGTACTCATTTGTGGGATATAAAAATCATAGTATGAGACCAATACCCCAGGACAAATAGAAACAAGGGTCAGAACTTACTTCACAGTTGGCAGCCTGCCTCAATCGTAGGGGAGAAGGCTGTTGGGACTGAGAAGAGACCACTATAGAATGACAGCTGTGAATAATTTCTCATTATAGCAAACCATAATGCTCAAAGAGATAGAGACTGAAAGGGAGAAGGAGAGGGAAGGGGAGGGGAGAGAGGGAGGGAGGTGGGAAAGAGAGAAAGATAAAGAGAGAGAGGGGACAGAGACAGAGGGAAAAAGAGAGAGAGGGAAGAGAGAGGAGAGTGAGTGAAAGGAGAGAGAGAAGAGTGAGTGAGAGGAGAGACAGGAAAGTGAGTGAGAAACAGAGAGGGGAGAGAGGAGAGAAAGAAGTGTCTATCATAAAGGCCAGATGGTGGGGGTGGGGTAGGAGGGAAACTGGGAACATCGATGGTAGGAATTGTGCACTGGTGGATGGATGGGCATTGGAACATTGTATGACTGAAACCCAATCATGAACAACTTTGTAACTGTGTATCTCACAGAGATTCAACTAAAAAAGAAAAAGAAAGAACCAAGAATAGAAAAACCTGGCAGAGACACACAAACACATATGACTCCACAAATGTGGAATCGAAAACAAAACAAGAATAAAACTCCAAGTTCATAGAGGTCCAGAGAACATACTGGTGGTCAGCCAGACACAGGAATTAAGGTTTCAGGAGGGCAACATGAATGCAGGAGATCAAATGTAAAAAATTTTCAGTTCCAAAATACATAACCTTTTGGGGTTATAATGTTGTGACCATAGTTACAACTAATAAATTATGTATTTGCAAGTAGCTAAATATATGTATGAGAGACTCACACACACGGGGCAGAGCTGCTACCAGCTCTCCCTGTGCCCAGCTGATCACGAGGCACCTGGGAAGGAAGCCGGGTTCTAGCCCTGGCCCGCTACCCCAGCAGAGCCTCGCAAGAAGCCAGAGGAACCCCCCACACCATGAGGTCCACCATTTTCCACATCCAGAGCTACAAACAGCAGAAGAGCTGATCACAAGACTGGATCATCAGAGACCCACCCTACAGCAGTCTTTTTCAAGTCCAGCCCAGGTATGCCTGATCCAGAGGCTCACATACACAGGGGCAGAGCTGCTACCAGAACTCCCCTGTGCCCAGCTGAACATGAGGAGCCTGGGAGGGAAGGCAGGCTCTAGCCCTGGCCCACCACCCCAGCAGAGCCTCGCAAGAAGCCAGAGGAACCCCCTCAACATGAGGGCCACCATTTTCCATACCTAGACTCCACTCATCAGAGCTCTACCCAGCAGAAGAGCTGATCACAAGCCCAGCTTGCATGGTTGCTTTGTGGCTGCACAGTTCGTCAATAAATGCATAATATGAGAGGTGACTACAAGAGTATCCCACCCGCACAGCAGAGCCTGGCAAGCTACCCATGTCGTATTTAATATGCCAAGGACCAGTAACAATTGACCTTATTCCCATGACTTGATGAAATGGTTTGAAGCTCTTTATGTTCCTGGATTGAGCAGATGCCCTTGGGCTACACTAGCATGTGACAGGATGTATGGAGATGTTACTGGTGCCTGCTTGAGCAAATCAATGAACAACAGGAAGACAAGTGAAACAAGTGAAGTGGCTAAAAAAACGTACATTTGAAAATTCTCATCCCAAGAAAAACTAATAACTCTGAAATGGTAGCTGCTACCTGGACTAATTATGGGGATCATTTCACAAAATCTAGAAAAAATTTACGCACTATATTGTCTAGTGAATTACTAGAAAACTAATAGTCAATTAAGTATCAATCAAAATGATGGATATCTAGTTTTTCCTGCCGTCAGGTGTGGGTCATAGTCCTTTTATTTAGAGTCACTGAGAGTCATTTACATTTACTGTGAAGAGCTGATTTAAGGCCAGTGTCTCTGGGAAAGATTAATGAGGGCACTGGAGTCTTAGAATAACGTTTTCTTGTCATAAACACTGTTGTATCGGTGAGAAGTCGATTTCAAAAGCAGACAATTTTGAAGTTGAGGAAGCTGCTTATGACCACTCACAGAAGACAATCAAGAAAATAAAGGCCCCAGGGGCTCTAGAAATACTGGAGAATGGTGCAAAAGAGCTTCCTCTCTCATGGTCTGAAAGTCTCAGAAGTCACATAGGTATGTCAAAAGAATAAGTTAGCTCTGCGAGTCAGAAGCCTCTAGGAATGCTGGGTGGCTTGGTGGGTGATTCAAACCCAAGGAAGGCAGTACTTAAGAGTGGCCATTTGTATTTGTACCCCTCCTTTGAGACACAGGGCTGAATTACAACCTGTCATCAGTTTGGAACCAGAACTACACAAAGTCAGTCACGTGACTCACTGGATAATGATTAAAAAAAGTTCCACATGTGATCACAGGCATGTTTTTCCTTTTGTCGGGATGAACAATCTCACCCAGAAATGAAGGCTCATTCATCGTGAGAACGTCAGTGGACACAACATGGAGGGAATCTTTTGCTCACTCCTGTGGCTATAGATGACAAGAAGAAGAAATGTCTGTTCTCTTAAACAGCCAGTTTGAGATTTTCTGTTATTACATTACAACTTGGTACAATTTGACCTTTTGCATTATTAAAAATGATGCATTACTACATTACTGCATGTATTAAAATAAATTGTATAGAACCTGAAATATAGTAAAATATTTTACATGCACTTTTAAAAATTTCTTAAAAGAGTTTAATTTTTTAAAATCTTAAAAAAATAATGAATGTTTTTTATATTCTGGATCATTATATGTATGCATAGCTTTTTTCTAATATTTCAGCAAATTCAAAAACTAACTTCTGCCAACACTTTCTTTTTCGTTTTATTTTTTAGGGGTCATAGCCAGTGCTCAAGGCTTATTCCTGGCTCTGTTTCAGGGGTCACTCCTGGCAGGGCTCAGGGAACCATATGGGGTACTTGGAACCAACCATGGGTCAACCACAAGCAATGCAAGTGCTCTATCAGCTCTACTGTATCACTCAGGTCCCCAGTACTTTTCTATAATCAAGTATTTAATGAGATATTATGATTTACAATAGTATTTATGCTAATATTTTAATTAACTATTAACTGTAATTTATATAGTTGTTCTCAGTAGAGTTTCAGAAAAACAATGTGCCCACACCAATCCCACCACCAAGGTCAACTTTCCTCCACCAATGTCCCCAGTCACCTCGCACCTTCCAGCCTGCCACAATTTGGGATGGGGGATGATGCAGCACTTGGAGATGCTAGGGCTTACCCTGGCTCTGCAGTAGGAATTACTCTTAGCACTTCTCAGGGAACTATATGGGCTCCCGAAGATCCAACCTGGGTTAGCTGTATGCAAGACAAGTGCCCTAACCACTGTACCTCTGTCATAAATATTTAAGTTTGGTTGTTGTAGTTTGGTTCCCATGCTAACATCATTATTGACTTGGTATTTAGATATGCACATTATCCATGTAGCATGTATGTACATGTACATATCTATACTACACCTCTACACTACACTACAATGCCCAAGGTTCCTGACCCTTACCCCTGTTACCTCCTAACCATCTCTTCTTGTGCCCCACCCCCAGACCTCAGTTTCTCTCCCTCGCTATCTTTTTCATTTCTATGACCAAGGATCAAGGGTAATCCGTGTATCTCCCCACTGAAATCATGCAACCCCCTCCTCCCATTATTCTTCTGGACATTCAGTGTTGATGCTACAGTGAACTACCCACCTCCAGAGCCATTTTATTCCCTCTCCCTTTCACTTTCCTCATGTTTCTTCCTGTCCCTATCCTACTCCGTCAAAGCCTGTTCCTTCCTGTCCCTATCCTGCTCCATCACCGCCTGTTCCTTCCTGTTCCTCTCCTGCTCCATCACCACCTGTTCCTTCCTGTCCCTCTTCTGCTCCATCACCACCTGTTCCTTCCTGTCCCTATCCTGTTCCATCACTGCCTCTTCCTTCCTGTCCTTATCCTGCTCCATCATCACCTGTTTCTTCCTGTCCTTATCCTGCTCCATCGTTGCCTGTTCCTTCCTGTCCCTATCCTGCTCCATCACCTCCTGTTCTTTTCTGTCCCTATCCTGCTCCATCACCGCCTCTTCCTTCCTGTCCTTATCCTGCTCCATCACCACCTGTTCCTTCCTGTCCCTATCCTGCTCCATCACTGCCTCTTCCTTCCTGTCCTTATCCTGCTCCATCACCACCTGTTTCTTCCTGTCCCTATCCTGCTCCATCGTCGCCTGTTCCTTCCTGTCCCTATCCTGCTCCATCACCTCCTGTTCTTTTCTGTCCCTATCCTGCTCCATCACCGCCTCTTCCTTCCTGTCCTTATCCTGCTCCATCAACACCTGTTCCTTCCTGTCCCTATCCTGCTCCATCACTGCCTCTTCCTTCCTGTCCTTATCCTGCTCCATCACCACCTGTTTCTTCCTGTCCCTATCCTGCTCCATCGCCGCCTGTTCCTTCCTGTCCCTATCCTGCTCCATCAACTCCTGTTCTTTTCTGTCCCTATCCTGCTCCATCACCGCCTGTTCCTTCCTGTCCCTATCCTGCACCAACACTGCCTGGCATATCTCTTCTGTGACAAAATTTAAGGGCTTGTTTTCATTGGCTACTTCCTATATCCTCAATCTATTCTATATCTGAAAACTTATTTTTAAGAACAGTAACAATATTATTGTTTTATACTTGAAGTATATATCCTGTCCATCATCAGAATGTTCTATCTCTCTATCAATATCCCATGGTACCTCCTTCAACTCCCATCAGCACTCTCAGACCACAGTTCTGTTGACCAGAGCTCAGGATTGTTTCCACTGGGGATGATCTAATTCCTTGCCTTATTTTTTTATACTCCACGTATGAGTGAGATAATCTCGTTACTTTATTTTTTATTTCTGTCTCACTCATGTAACACACCTTCCTTCCATACATCTAAATTGTAGAAAGCTGAAAGAGTTTAACTTTTTTCATAGCTGAGTAATATACATTGTGTCTATATAGCAGAATTTCTTTATCAACTAGCCTGCTGTTGGATGCATTATTTTCATATCTTGGTTATTTTAAATAATGCTTCAGTGAACAAATTGTACATATGTCCTCTGGGATTAATACTCATCCTTTCCAAGCTCTTCTGGGAAGCGGAAGAAACAGAAATCCCCCTGAATTGTTTCTATGAGACTAATATTACCTTGGTACCAAAAGCTGACATCACTTGTATCACTTGTCTCTTGTATCACTTGTCATCCCGTTGTTCATCGATTTGCTCAAGCAGGTGCCAGTAACATCTCCATTCATCCCTGTTCACATGCTAGTACAGCCCAAGGTCCTCTGCTCACTCCAGGAACAGAAGAACCTCAAAGCATTTCTTCAGGTCATGGGAATAAGGTCTATTATTATTACTGGTTTCGCATATCAAATACTACACAGGTAGCTGACATACATGATTAAAAAAGAAAATTTTAGACCAATTATAGCAATGATGAACCCAGATCCATGCAAATATCCTCAATAGAAATCTTGGTGAATTGGGCCGGAGCGATAGCCCAGCGGGTAGGGCGTTTGCCTTGCACGTGGCCGCCCATACCGGCAGGGGGTTCGATTCCCGGCATCCCATATGGTTCCCCGAGCACCACCAGGAGTGATTCCTGAGTGCAGAGCCAGGAGTAACCCCTGAGCATCGCCGGTGTGACCCAAAAAGCAAAAAATAAAAAATCTTGGTGAATTGAATATGCTACCCACACGGAAGAGCCTGGCAAGCTACCCGCCTTGTATTTGATATGCCAGATACCAGTAACAATTATAGACCTCTTTCCTATGACCTGATGGAATGGTTTGAGGCTCTTTATGTTCCTGGAGCAAGCAGGTGCCCTTGGGCTCTACTTGCATGAGACAGGTCATATGGAGATGTTACTGGTGCTCGCTCAAGCAAATCGATGATGAACAGGAAGACAGTGATACAGTGACAGTGAATTAAATATATTAAATATATTAACACATTAAATCCAGCATGTACCAAGATCAAGTAAGTTTTATCCCAGTAATGAAAGAATGGTCTAATATATACAAATCATTTGACATGATACATCATGTAAGTCAAAGGGAAAACAAAGATCATCTACATAGATTAGGAGAAAGCATTTAACAGGATTCAATACACACCCATGGAAGAAGCCCTCAATAAAACGGGATTAAAGGAAAGTATTTTAATATTATAAAGACCTTATTTAATCCATAAGCAGCTAACATTATTGATTTTAGGGGATGTGTAGACATCTCTCAAGCAGAAACGAGGAATCCAGTGGAACTCTCCCAAAGTTCTTGGCCAATCAGGCCATCAGTCATGGGTATGGTGCTTCTCTAGGTGATAGCAGAGATTACCTGGGTGAACCCAATGCTCAGGGTCCTCCCATGCTATACCCAGTGATGCCCAAGAAACCATGTGGCACCAGCTGAAAAAGTAGTTCCCTGAATGTAAGGCATGTTTCTTAAACACCATATTATATCTGTGGCACCCCTATCACAATAAAGTGGGAACATCGAAAGACTTTTACTAATATTAGGCACAAGGCAAAGATACCCACTTGAACCACATTTATTTAACATAGAATTCATAGTTCTTTGCACAGCAATAGGCAAGGAAGAGAAATAAAGGAAATTCCAATTGGTGAAGGAGTCAAACTATCAATACTCAAAAAGAGCATGATGTTATACATAGGATTTAGGGTTTTCTTTAAAACCCTTAACAATCCTCTGAAAACTCCTCTAAATGCCAAATTTATACAGTAAATTACAAGGCTGAAATATCTAAGCATAAAACTGTACTGCATTCTTATATGCTAACAATTATGTAGAAAAGAAATAAATAAAATGATGTCATTAAGATCGTATCATAAAACCTCAAGTAGGAACTTAATTGACAATGGAAATAAGAGATAGGTTCAGTGAAAATCATAAATCAATTGTGAAAAAAATTTCAAGTACAAGGAAATAGAAACAGTCTTTGTTTATGGATTGGATGAGTCAACTTGTTAAAAATGATCATCTTACCCAAAGTAATTACCAACACAATGGAATTCACATCAAAATATCCATGACATTTTTCAAAGATACAGAGCAAATACTTCTAAAATTTTTATGGAACTATAAAACTCCCAGAACAGTGAAATCAATTCTGCAGGGTGGAAAAACAGATAGAAGACATTGCATTCTCAGACTTTAATCTAACTACAAAGCTATAGTAATCAAAACTTTATGGTGCCAGTACAAAGATAGACTCTCAGATCAATAGAAAAGAATTGAGACTCCAGAGAGATAAACCTCAGATGTGTAGACAGTTAATTTATGACAAAGGGGCTGGGTGCAGGAAGAGAAACAAGGAGAGGCTCTTTAACAAATGCTTCTGGGGAAGTTGAATACCCACATGTAAAACAATGAGTACAACCCCTCTCACATTGTACACAAAGGCTAATTCAAGTTGGATTAAATACATGTCATCAATTCTGCTTCTGTAAAATACATTAAAAAGGGCCAAAAATACAGTAGAGCCATTAGGACTCATGTCTGTTTATGAGTTTCATTGAATATGAAAATGAACTCAGACCCCGGCACCACATAACCTCCTACATCACTGGATGTAGCCCTGGAGGTCCCCGATTACCCCCAGGTATGGCCCCGATGGCACTAGCACTGGGAGGGTAGCCAGGGGTCTCTACAGCACTGCAGGGTCTGGGTTTTATTGCGCCCCTAGGCTGTGGCATTAAACTGTCTAGTTGGCAGAAACACATCAGTGGGGTATCAGGGCCTCCCGAACCCAGCAATCCTAGCTCAGGAGTCCGCCCCCTGAAAAAAATTTTAATTGCTAGTAAATAAAACACATAAAAAAATATAAGAATTACTCTCAAGATCCTGAGTTTAGATGAATTTTCATAATATATCCACTCTGGCAAAGAAAATAAAAGCATACATAAACATAGAAGATTGCATCAACACTGCAGTCTACACTGCAAAGGAAATGAGATAAAAAATAAAGATACCAAACTGATTGGGAAAATTATTTGTAACTCATTATTTGTAATAGACAGAGGACTATTACAAGCACTGCCAGGAGTAATTCCCGAGTAGCTCCTGAGCATCACGAGGTGTGACCCCAAAATACAAAACAAACCAATACAAAAAGGTAAATAAAGCACTCTCAAAGACAACTGCACCCAAAAATGGAGAGAGAAGAGGAATAGGCACTTCCACATTGTGGCTTTCAGAGAGCCAATAGAAAAATAAAAAAGAAAATGTGCATCACTGTTGAGCATTGGGAAAACGCAAACCGAAATGACGATGAAGTACCACCTCACACCAGTAAGCGTGGTCTACATGGGAAGTCCAGAAGCAGTAAGTTTGGATGGGGACGTGAGCAAAGAACTCTTCTACTCTGTCTTTAGGATGTTGCATGGTTCAGCCTCTTTGTAAAGTAGCCTGGAGACTTCCCAAAAACATTTAGGACAGGACTTCTATACTATATGACTCTGCAGTTCCACTCCGAGGCAGCAACTCCAAGTTCATAACTTTGAAAATCCTGTATCAGTAGAAACTTCCTAAAATGTGCCTATTATATGCCAAGGAATATGATTTTTGAAATAATTTGCCTTTCCTTCCTTAATATGTTAAAGGAATCTATTACAGTTCCTTGAGGAAATTGCTGAATTGATTCAAGGAAAGTACAAAGCATACAAGAAACATCTTTGAGAACCGCAAGCACACATTCATATGTATATCTAAGTTAGGAACACATTGAAAGAATAAGAAACAAACCCTAAAACCCAAAGAATTCCATCAATGCACTTTGAGAACTAAAGTAAATAGCATCATTTCTTCCATGACACTTCAAAATTAGCCATGCAGCCAAACTAATATATGCCATTTAATAGATAAATCACTTGTCTTCCTGTTGTCATTTATTTGCTCGAGCAGGGATCAGTAACGTCTCCATTCATTGGGACGTTATTGTTACTGTTTTTGGCTTATCGAATACACCACGGGTAGCTTGCCAGGCTCTGCCATGGATCTGGGTTCATCGCAGGGTGCCCAGTATTTTTTAGATAAATAAGATAAATAAGACAGATAAATAAGTGGAGAAATAACACATTTTTCTTACAGTAGAGTTCTAACTCTTATAAGTAAGACACTTGTAAGTAGACACTTCTTCTTACAGAAATTTGGTTCCATTGATCTTATTCCTCCAATCTTCATACTGAGTGGGCTTAGTAACTATTTCCCCAAAGAAATCGAGAATGGGAAGAGGAAGTATTAAGTTACCACCTATAAATAAACCTAACAAATATTATGTTTGCCAAGTGATGAAGGTTAAAATCACCATTGATGTCATGTGTACCTCCCAGTAAGATGTGATGAAAAGGGCATTTAACCTCCATCCTGTTTATTGCAAAATCCTATAATCCCATGAAGAAAACAACAGGCAAGTACAGATTAGCATCATCCTTCTACAGGGCACCTTCAATGCACTGCTTAAGAATCTCAGATCATGGAGGATAAAGGAAAAAATGAAAGAAATTGTCTCAGACCAGAGGTGTTTGGAAGAGGTGACAATCTCTTCCCAGAGATGTCCTGCTGAGATTTTGGAACAGAAGCAAGAAAAAAAATATTATTTTGAAAACTCCTTGAAAAATCCATTCTATTTTAGTTTCACGGTTAGTTATATACCAGTGTTAACTTATTTTTGTGTGAATAATAAAAAAGGGCTCACTATTGGGGAAAATGTATTGAACATATTATGAATTTTCTAAGTTTCTCTGGAATTTCTGTGAAATCTAATGTTATTCTAAATTTTACAAATTAGTTAAATGATAATATATTCAATAAACTCAATTTCCATATTTATTATATAGTAGAATCTATAATAACATGGTCTTGTTCAATGACATTTGTGACAATGTTGCTGAGAAAAACATCCTGTTCCCTGCTGGGACCGCTCTCTCTGTATACATGGTACTTTTTGTGGTGGTTGGGAGGGTTTCTATGGGGACGTTAGTTTTCTCCCACATCCCAAAGATGTGCACAGGCTGCTTGTTGGCAGATTCTAGTCTGAGTGTGCCTCTATGTGTATGTATTTGAATGTGTGCAGGGATGTAAAGCACTTGTAATGCTCAGAGTGGGGCCATGCCTTGACTCAGCTGTTCAGAGAGGTCTGAGTTAGCCCTAGCCCTAAACTAGAATAAGTGGGGTTGGAAATTGACTGAACTACACATGATTATTTAAAACTAGGAGTGGTTGGGGGATATCTTCACGTAGATATTGGCAATGTTTTCTGATCAGAAATATTCTTGCACTAGATATCAATTTGACACAGATACACTTGACACAGATACACGGGGCAGAGCTGCTACCAGCTCTCTCTGTGCTCAGCTGATCATGAGGTGTTCTGGAGGGAAGGTAATTCTAGCCTTGGCCTGCCATCCCAATAGACCTCGCAAGATGCCAGAGGAACCCACCCACATACCATGAGGGCCCCCTTTTCAACATCCAGACTCTACAGCTTATCAGAGCTCCACCCAAGAGATAAGCCAATCTCTCCCCTGTTTGTTCATGAGCAAATGCACAAACTGAGAGCCTACTACCTAGAGTATACCACCCATACAGCAGAGCCTGACAAGCTATCCATGTCGTATTTGATATGCCAAAAACCAGTAGCAATTATAGACCTCATTCCCATGACCTGAAGGAATGGTTTGAGGCTCTTCATGTTCCTGGAGTGAGCAGATGCCCTTAGGCTACACTAGCATGTGACAGGAAGTATGGAGATGCAACTGGTGCCCGCTCCAGCAAATTGATGAACAATGGAAAGACAAGTGATACAAGTGATGGTTAAATTGGTCTCACTATATGTCCTTTTGCTGAAAATAATAATTTTCAAAAGTTCATTAGCATTATGTGAAGTCTGGCTCTTGCATTACTTTCTCCAGATACCACTCCTGTCACTTTTTTGTGTGTGACCATTTGCTCTCCAAATGGCAATATTTGGACTTTACTGCCACTTTTTTTAGGGAAAGTGGCTAAAAGCGAAGAAAGCAGGGTGGAATATATAATACACAGTGAATGCTTGTGTTCTAACTGGAGAAGCAATTATAAAACTAGGTTATAATGACCTTAAAGAGACGTTTAGTTGGTAGGTTGATGGTTGGAGAATACTGTCACTGTATCACTGTCTTCCCATTGTTCATCGATTTGCTCGAGTGGGCACTAGTAACATCTCCATTAGTCCTGTCACAAGCAAGTGCAACCCAAGGGCATCTATTTGCTATAGGGACAGGAGAAGCCCGAAACCATCCTTCAGGTCATGGAACTGAGGTCCATAATAGTTACTAGTCTTTGGCATAAAAAGTAAATAAAACACAGGTAGCTTGCCAGGTTTTACCATGTAGGTGGTATAGTCTCAGTAGAAGGCTCTCAACCCGAGCATTTACTAATGAAACTTAAAGGGGGAAGATCAGGTTTTCTCTTGGATGGAGCTCTGAGGAACTATGGAGTCTGGATGTTGAGAATGACTAACTCGTGTGGTTTGTTCTGGCTTCTTGCCAGGCTTACTGGTATCAGTTAAAACATGTCTATAACTGTTTACTATGTATAAATGTGAAAGAAATTGGGAAGAACCTTATGCAAAATTCAGTATCCTATAAAAATATTGCGCAGCCGCTTTGCGGCCACGTGCCAAGGGACATGTGGGTCTGGCATGGATGGGTCTCTCTCTTCCGGGGCAACTGGCATGGAGGCGGAGGAAAGGGCAGGGCCCAAAACTCCACTCCGATTCTGGCCAGCATGGTCTCTCCCCTGCTCATGAGAGTAAACCATTGGAGCAATGTTGGACGAGTCAACATTGGAGCCCCTCCGGTAAGGGGCTCAGCCAGGGGATGGCCGAGGCCCCTTACCGGGAGGTCAGCTCCATGGAATGATGGGGCCGGAGTGATAACCCAGCAGGTAGGGCGTTTGCCTTGCACGCAGTCGGCCTGTGCAGGCCTGGGTTCGATCCCGGCAACCCATATGGTCCCCCGAGCACCGCCAGGGAGTAATTCCTGAGTGCAGAGCCAGGAGAAACCCCTGAGCATTGCCAGGTGTGACCCCCCCAAAAAAAAATAAACTCTCATCTGCAAAACAGAGGTTTAATTCACGTAACACAACATGGCAAAAAATTGCCTCCCTATGCTATTCCTAACAAACCCAGACCAACATTCTACAATGAACTAGCCCATATGATGCCCTGAATTCATGAAGTCGACAGGAGGCCCCGCAGACACCAAATCTGCCTCCCCTGGGAATGAAGAGACCCATAGATGCCTCCCCTGGGAATCTGCCTCTCCTGGGAATGAAGAGACCCATAGATGCCTCCCCTGGGAATCTGCCTCCCCTGGGAATGAAGAGACCCATAGATGACTCCCCTGGGAATCTGCCTCCCCTGGGAATGAAGAGACCCATAGAATGAAGAGCTTCATAGATGATGTAAGGCAACACTCAGAGCACTGGAGTGAGAGCACAGTCAGGGCAGACTCACTTGCCTGAAGGAGTTACCAGGAAGGAGGTTGGGGAGCTGTAAGATGGGGGTGTCTACTGAGGCCATCTCCTCCCTGGAGGGCCCATCAACTTCCTCCCAGCCATAACTCATTACCATAGTGCCATCTGTGCTTTCTAGAAAAATCATTCGGTATTCAGTGAAAACTGGAATGAAATGCAAGAATCCTGAATCCTTGAACATACATCTGTGGATTTAAACCACTGATGTGTTTATTTTGTTTTCATAAGACAATTCAGGTCTTAACTCCAGGGGAAGGAGGATTTTCATCTCCTCTCTAGTGACTTTGTCTCAGCACTGTTTTCCTCCTAGGTTTCCACCAGATTTGGATGAAGTTGTTTCCACTCAGTTGTGAATTTTAAGCTCAATGAACCCTATGTGGTGTCAGGGACTGAACCACAGTCAGCCATGTGTAAGTCAAGTGCTTTAACCCTGGCACTGTCTCTCCACCCCCTGATTTTTTAATTTTTGTTGCTGACGCTTTAAAGGCCATACCCTGCTTTGCTCAAGCTTTACTCCTGGCTCTGTGCTCAAGGATCACTCCAGACAGTGCTCAAGGAAATATATGCAGTGCCAGGGACCGAAGCCAGGTTGGCCGCATGAAAGACACTGTACTATCTCCTGTCCCTGATTTTACATTTTTTAAAAAATAGGAGTTAACCAAGAGCAGCCCACTAAATGCTACTGAACTCAGCTACAGCAAATGAGAGCCCACGGGTGCTTTTAAAGGTGACTGAGGGGCCGGAGCGATATCTCAGCATGTAGGGCATTTGCCTTGCACGCAGCCGGCCTATGCTGGCCCAGGTTCGAATTGTGTTGGGGAATACAATACAATTTAACTGTATGTGAATACAAAGCAATTAAAACAAAAGTAATATGATTTTCTGTGTCCTGGAGAGGATACTCTGGTTTACATTTAATTGGCATCCAAACATGCATGCAAGTAGACTTTATTCAGTGAGAAATGAATTTAGAGCATTGTGAAAAATAGAGTGTCTTTTTGTACATAGAATTAAGAGTATGTAATTTTTGAAAGTTAACGCAGAATATGTCACAAAATATTGCGTAAAACTGGATTTAACAAAGAACTCAAAAGTAATGTGGAAATCAAGAAAACCTATGGCCTTGAACATTTCTACTGAGCATTAAAATGACCTCTCCTCTACCTAATTTCAATAGCGCCAAATTTCCCACCTACATTATTTTGTAGGCTTTTGCTTTAGGGCCACACCTAGAATTCCTGACTCTGTGCTCAGGAACGACTCCTGGTGTTACCTGGGAATAAAAGAGGTGCTGGGACTGAGCCCCAGTTGGCTATCTGCAAGACAAGTTTCTTCTGTATAATCTCTCTGGCCCCATAACTACATTTTTAGATACTTCTGAATTCCCTGATCCCTGACTCTTTCTGTCATGTGTATATAATATCCTAACCCTCTATCAATGCTTAATGCCATGCTTAATGCCTAAGACTAAAAGCATAATAAGTATAATAAGTAAGTAACAATTTTAAAATTTAAAAGTAATTTTAGGGACTCGAGTGATAATAGAGCTGATACGATGCTTGTCTTGCCCGTAGCTGTCTGAGGTTTGATCCCTGGCACCTTATATGTTACCCTAAACATGGCCAGGAGTAAGCCCTGAGCACCCTTAGGGGTACATCTCTCAAAAAATAAAAAATAATAATTCAAAAACTTTAAGTACTAATTTTAAAGAAGTCTATAAACTCATATGCCTGGATGGCTAGGTGAGAGGAAGTTTGCCTGTCTTATGGAGATGGAAAATTTCTGAACCTGACAAATGTAGAATGTTCCATCACAATGCGAATAAGAAGACTGAATAGCGAATAAAGTAAGGGGAAACAGAGGTGCGTGCTTGATCATTAAGGACATTTTCCTCTCACTTAGAACTTTAGGCTCCACCATCATCAAGATCCTACCGGAAGATTATGTCTACTTTCATCGTGATTTTAACACCACATTCCATCCAAGCAAAAATATCAAATTTTTACATTTACTTCAAGCTTAACCTTTATTTGATGAGCACACCATTTCTTTCTTTCTTTCTTTCTTTCCTTCCCACCCACCCCCACCCCTGGTTCTGTGCTCAGGAATCGCCTCCTGGTCGTACCTCAGGGCCCATAGGGGATGCCAGTATCAAACCCAAGTTGACTTTACAAATCAAGCACCTAACTCCTACATCATTTCTCGGGCCCTAGTTGGGTCTTTTAAATTCCTTATTATTATTTTTTAATGGTCTAGTAGTGCCTTTCCCTACTTGCAGAGTTGTTACACCAGGCCCACCAGCAGGCTGCAGTGATCCATCTCTCTACCTCAAGGTCCCTTCTTCCTCCCCCATGATGTGCACTATTTCAACCCTGGTCTTATCAGTGTGTACATGACATTATTCTAGAACTTTTCCTGACAATCAGTCCATTTAGAGGTTCACTTGGGCTTTCTTGGAGCCTGGGGGCTGGCCTTATGCTGCCAAGGGGAATAACACAGTGACAGTCCTGCTTGTTGGAGCTCTGTGCACAGCTCCTTGGCATCGTCGAAAAATATTCTTAAACTTGAGAATCATTTTACCTGCGCCAAAAGAGCTTGTCTAGAAAACATCGGCTAAGACCGGTGAGAAACATCACACTACCACTGTGTCTACCTGAATGATCTCAGCAGAGAGTTATCCGATCTGGCTTCTGCTAGTGAGGCGTGTCGATCAAATCAAACACAAGTGGGAGCTTTGGTTTGGAGTCTCCGCTGATGACAGCCATCAGGAACTCACTGAATGGGCCGCGTGCAGATAAAGGGGAGGATTTGGAAGGTTAGAAGTGTCTTCACAGGCAAGGAGACAAAGATCACTGACATGCTTATTTCTCACTGCGGGTCCCCAACCTGAGCCTGGAAGCACATCAAAGGCCACACCTTGACTTCTTTTCATGCCCTTCATCTGACTGAGCTCCCTTTCTGATTGCACTCTGGGTAGTGACGGACAAACAATGGGGCTATTATGTTCCAGAGAGAAGAAGGATAATTACCTTCAAGGCCAGGTGCCAGAGGTAAGTTGCCTTGTGTCCAATTACTGGGTAGTAAACAGCCCAGGCTCTGGTTTTCTTTATCCTTCCCCCATTCTCTTCTTTTTTTCTTTGACTTTTCCCTATCATGTTGCTAGAGCCTGGCCCTGGAGCTCCTGGGTCAGTCAGGGCATCTAGTCTAGCTGGGAGCTTGGGTTCCATTGTTTTTCCCTATGCCCAGCTTAGAGTCTCATTCAACTTATCAGCAAGAGCTACATAGCTTCAGGAAGCAGAGTGACACCCCCAAATGCAAATTGTTTGTCCCTCTATTGGCTTAGATGCTGTCATAAGGGTGATTGTGAAGATAAGGAAGGATGTGATGGGGCTTTTGACCATGGAGTGATACAGCTGAGTGCGCCGCACTCCACTCACCATTAGCTCAGTCAATAATTATCAAGGAAATACAAACCCACAAATAAATCACAAGTTAAAGTCAGTACTTCCAAGCTATAGTGTTTTTTGCCTGAAAAACAGGGATACTATATGTTCTGCTTAGAGCTGTCCCCTTTTCCCAGAATGCTTCTATTTGTAGGCAATGCTCATCAAATGACCAGTGTTTTGAAGACACATGTGGGAAGTTTTAGATAAATTCCATATAGTGAGTTGCCTAAGTCAACCTTAAAAGGTTGGTATATGGCTTAATCCATTTTGTGCAAGAAGTCAGGAAGCTTGATGAGACTACCGACATGATGCTCCCCAGCTATAAAGTGAGCACAACTCAACTCTCAAGCACTCTACTCTAAGGAGACATTTTCACCTTGACTGGGCTCTTTAACACGTTGAGGCCAGCACATACCTGCATACCACTAGTGGCTCACACTTGGGCATGGTTTAATTAACCCAAAGTGCAGTGCAGGCATCAACATGTGAAGAATCAGAGTCTCCAACAACAACAAAAACACTTCAGCATAGGGTCAGTTACTCCCACCAAGCCTATCCGAACTGTCCTCTACTGCTTTACCGGCCTAGTTGAGTAAAAACCACTGGAGTTGTGAGGTTTGTACCAGCACATTTTTTTTCTTTAGAAATTAAAAAAACTCTGATGGCTAGCAACATTGGCATGCAAATGGCTAGTTTTGGTGACTATCAAAACCATTGCTTTTAGTCACTGGAAAGTACCATGTAGGATTTCTTGGCCATCACTGTTGACAAAACCAAGACCAAATAAACATTTGAAGATACGTATTTCCACATGCTAGCATCTCCTTTGCTTATCCCATAGGATCTTCTACAGGAACTTTGCTTTGCTAAGATTTGGTCTCGATTCATATTTTGTGTTGAACTCTGGTAATAGCTAGAGTCCCTAAGTGACTGAAGAGCCAGAGTAGAGTTCAAATGCCCTCTCTGTGGTTTGTGAAAGGGAGAATATGCCCATTCCTAAGAGTTCTTCAAAGTTTGAAAGGGATGTGGAGAAGGGATGTGCACAACCATAACTAGATAGATGAGGGAAGTTCTGGTCTCTTCTAATCTCTGTTTCTGCTGAAATAGGGACTGTGTGTCTCTCCACACTCCAGACAGGTTGTTCCTCCTGAATCCCTTAGACCCAGACAGATTAACAGGCATTAATACTCTGTAGCCCCTTTACTGATGCACATACCCATTTGACAAGATACACACACAGAGGGATAAGAATACTTACCTCCCTTTCTCTCTCTTACACACACAGAGGCTCACCTTTCTCTCCTACAGATATACATTCTTATACAAACATACAAACGAGCACACATATCCCCTTCCTCTATCTGATTCAGTTCATTTATCTTTTCTGCCTTTCTCTTTTCAACACAATGACTCTTTCCTTACACATACTCATGCTCATATGCGAACCAATACACATGCTCGTGACTCTCTTTCAGAAACACACATTCACTTCACAAAGTAAACACTAAAACATCCTTATAGAGGCATACTTCCTTTGTAGGCACACAGCTGCTCTTTATAGATGCACTAAGAAACAAAAAAATCCATGGAACTGACTTTATTGATATGTCTTTTTATAGATGTGCTATGGAACAAGTCCTGTGATATCTCTGAGGTGTTTCTTTGTGTAACAGATATGTTTGGGGGAGATTGAAGGATATTGCATATCACACGCTAGATCTTAAAGCTGAATATTAGATTCTTGCTTGTAAAAGTCCTTCAGTTATTTGGGTATTCTTCCTTCCCATGTTCACCTTATTTTCCTTTCTCCCATTTTACTCTCTGTTCTTCTGCATATCCCTGGATTCCCGTTCATATCTAGAAAGGAAGAAGTTAGCTATTTCTTGTTCTGTTCTTCTCTGATTTCAAAATTCCCTCTGTTATACTTTGTTAGGACTTGTTATACTTCCTGTAAAGAAGTAGGAAGTTTTATTTATAGTTATGTTTCAAAAAATTGTAAAGTTATTTACCTATTATGGACCTCAATTCCATGACCTGAAGAATGGTTTGAGGCACTTCCTGTCCCTGGAGCAAGCAGATGCCCTTGGGCTACACTTGCTTGTGACAGGATGTATGGAGATGTTACTGGTGTCCACTCGAGCAAATCGATGAACGATGGGAAGACAGTGATAGTGATATTTAACTTAGTGCTAACAGCTAGCACAATTTGGATAATTAGTAGGAAGTAGATATGAACACAAACTTGTAGATTATTCTAGCAAAAACTAAGTAATTCTTTTTCATATCAATGAATCCTTGATTTTGTAACTTGATATAAACTGACCATACTAATTTGCTTTATATTTTTACCAGTAACATTAACCCTAAATAATTAGATGCACATGCAGTATATTAGTTCCTGTTAAAATGTGCCTGTTAAGGAGGCAGATACTACCAGGGACTCTCACACATGGGGCAGAGCTGTTCCTTGCTCTCCCTGTGCAAAGCCGTTCATGAGGCAGTCGGGAGGCATGGCGGGTTCTAGCCCTGGCCCCACCACCTCGGCAGAGCCTCACAACAAGCCAGACCACCGCTCCTCACTCCACGGGCGCCGCCATTTTTCACTTCTGGACTTCCCTCTCGTCAGAACTCCACCCAGCAGACCAGCCCATTACAGCCCGGATCACCGACACCCACCCTGCCGCAGCTTTTTTTCTCAATCCGGCCCAGGTATGCTGGTCCAGGGACTCTCACACATGGGGCAGAGCTGTTCCTTGCTCTCCCTGTGCAAAGCCGTTCATGAGGCAGTCGGGAGGCATGGCGGGTTCTAGCCCTGGCCCCCCCACCTCGGCAGAGCCTCACAACAAGCCAGACCACCGCTCCTCACTCCACGGGCGCTGCCATTTTCCACTTCTGGACTTCCCTCTCGTCAGAACTCCACCCAGCAGACCAGCCCATCACAGCCCGGCTCGTGCGGCCGCTTGCGGCAGCGTGGTTCATCAATAAATGCTTTATTTGAAGGTGTTTAAAAGAGTTTGCCTCCCGCTCGACAAGCCTGGCAAGCTTCTCGTGTTGTATATGATATGCCAAATTCCAGTAACAATTATATTAGGTCATTCCCATGACCTAATATAATGGTTTGAGGCTCTTTATGTTCCTGTAGCAAGTCGATGCCCCTGGCTCTACTGGCATGAGACAGGACATATAGAGATATTACTGGTGCCCGCTCTAGCAAATAGATGATCAACGGGAAGATCGTGATCGTGATCGAAGGAGGCAGGCTGAGAGTGGTGGGGAAGAAAATATGAGGTCAAGGTGGATGAATGCTGACATGACTAGTGGTGGGGTTCACATGGGAACGCTGCACACCTGAAGCAATTATTGATATTCTAATAAATTTCGATGACAAAATAAAAAACAGACAAAATTAAATATAAACTATTATCACTGGATTAAATATTACAAAATAAATATTTCCCATTTGTAAAAACCAACAGAAAGGAGACAGGACTGGTGTTAGGGTGAATACCTTTCACATGCCATACCCGGTTCCATCCCTCATGTCACACGGTGGTTTCCTGTGCATTCCCCAGGTACTATCAGGCATAACCACAGAGGCCCAAGAGTAACCCAGATTGGTTCTGGTGTTCTTTGTTACCACAATGTCTAAGCAGTACCACGTTCTTGACTCTTAGCATTGAACTTCTGGCCCAATTGAACACACACACACACACACACACACTCTCTCTCTCTCTCCTCTCTCTCTCTCTCTCTCTTTCTCTCTCATCCTGCCACATGACCACACACCCTGCCATGACCACACATTTCAGTGCTGGAGATAAGTGTCTGCTAGTACGGAATGCCAAGGATTAACAGCATCTCCCAGAGGCTTGCTTTCCATTGCGATCTCATGGAGAAGAGGACTTTATAATCATTTTCAGATGTCTACTCTCCTGAGCATATCTATAGTTTTCAGTCACACAGTTTGTGGTACTTTGTGGTATTACAACATTCAATATGGAAGTATTGCCATGGCATGGAAGCCCCCAGAAAATTAATAGTGAACCGAAACCAGTAGCTCTTCTCCCTAACCTTTAGAATTTCCACCTGGGGCACATAAATGACGATACTAATCATAGCACTTCCGTCTTGGGTTTGTTACAAGAAATTGATGAGTAGGTTTACATAAAGATCTTCGCACAAGTCTGACACAGATGAGATGTGCAGTAAAGATGATTTCATTCACGTCTGTCAACTCTTGCTATGATGCATAAGCTGCAGGTACCCATTAATTTCATATCTCATGTTCAGTTGCTCTCATGTCAGTCACTGTCTATCTTAAATTTTCTATCAATATAACTAATTGATTGTGCACTTGTTTATTTTAATTCCCCAAAGCTATTAATAAGGCACTTCCCACAAATACTTGTAGAAAAATTATATTAATAATGAAAAAAATATGTAAATCAGCCATTAACTTTGAGTAATTGGTCACAACTTGATGTCCTCTTCACCTACACTACTGCCCATATTACCAGAAAATTCAGTGGAATCTTTTCCATCAGCAAAACATGATTGCTTCCTTGAGCCTTGCAAGGTTCACAGAAATCCCATTTCTTTGGATTTTGAAACCATGGTTATTGAATTTCCTTTGCTGCCATGATATACAATTGGTTATAATGACACTAGGACCCACATTTTATTTGTGACAACACAGTGTCACAAATAGTTTCCTGGATGGACAATTATTTATAATTTCTTAATTTTATAAAGAAAACATTTTCAACTTAATAACTAAAAAAAGATATTTTTGTAATAATTTGTATCTCAGACTGAACAGAAACTAATAGAATGAAATAATCATATGGTTTTGCTTTTAATTACATTAGTAGCAGTGTAGTGTCCAGTCACAAACCCTATGTCTGATATGTCTGAGATCTGTTCCTGTGATTCTGGGATTCCTTATTTGAGAATACCAGTAATGTATTACCTACGTCTTCATCTGGGTGTGGAAAGGAGCTATGCCGTAAGCCTTTATTATAAGGGTCTGTCATTGAATAAGCTTCCAACCACCACTTTCTCTTCCTTTACATATCCCATGACTTAAATGGCATGAATGCAAGAGAAAACACAGTAATATTTCTGTAGGTAACATATGATGTTTAAAAATGAGTAAAAGTGTTGAATCACCTGTATCACCTGTTTTCCGTTGTTTATCCATTGGCTCGAGCGGGCACCATCAACATCTCCATACATCCTTGTCATGTGCTAGTGTAGCCCAAGGGCATCTGCTCCCTCTAGGAACATGAAGAGCCTCAAACCATTCCTTCAGGTCATGAGAAAGAGGTCTATAATTATTACTGGTTTTTGGCATATCAAATATGACACGTGTAGGGCCGGAGTGATAGCCCAGTGGGTAGGGCATTTGCCTTGCCGCCGGCCCATGCTAGCCCAGGTTCAATCCCCGGCATCCCATATGGTCCCCCGAGCACCACCAGGAGTAATTCCTGAGTGCAGAGCCAGGATTAACCCCTGAGCATTGCCGGGTGTGACCCCCAAAAAAATAAATAAAAATATGACACGTGTAGCTTTCCAGGCTCTGCCATACAGGTGGGATACTCTTGGTAGTAGATAGACTCTCAGTTTGTGTATTTACTGATGAAAAATGTGGCCGCAAAGTGGCTGCACACAACTGGTAGAAAAGATTGACTTTTCTCTTGGGTGGAGTTCTGACAAGCTGTGGAGTCCAGATGTTGAAAATGTCTGCCCTCATGGTGTGGGGGTTCCTCTGGCTTCTTGCAAGCCTCGATTGGGATGACGGGCCTGGGCTAGAACCCACCTTCCCTCCCAGATGCCTCATGATCAGTTGAGTAGAGGGAAAGCTGGTAGCAGCTCTGCCCCGTGTGTCTGTGTGTCTGGTTGAAGCATGCCTGATCTTGAAATAGGCTTTGCTGTAGGGTGGAACTCTGACAAGCAGGGCTTGAGATCAGCTTTTCTCTTGGGTGGAACTCTGACGAGCAGTGGAGTCCAGATGTTGAAAATGGCTGCCTTCAAGGTGCAGGGGGTTCCTCTGGCTTCTTGTGAGCCTCTATTGGGATGACAGGCCAGGGCTAAAACCTGCCTTCCCTCCTGGGGGGCCTCGTGATCAGCCGAGCACAGGGAGAGCCGGTCGCAGCTCTGCCCCGTGTATATGAAGTGTTGAGTACAATTTATGAAAAGGTTCCTAGGAGCCCTATGTTCTGGTATTCACATTCTGATGTAATTCTCTGTCCTTGAATGTGTGTTGGACTTAGTTTCTTGCTTCTATGGAATGCAGAGCAAAGGCTCCCTCAGTCTAAGATAACAAGAAGATGCCTTCTCTCTTGTGCTCCGTCTATTTCTTTTTGATGAAAATCAGCTGCCATCTTTCAAGCTATGTTGACAGAGGAGGAACAGAGAGTGCTGCTATCAAATGTGAGTGACCTTTTCTAATTTTGGCACCTTCAACCTCCATCCACTGGAAGTTGGTAGCTGAGAATGACAAATACATAGGGAGAAAAACAAACACACACGGACTCTCCATGTTTTAGGGTAACCATCAGTAGTTTAGTTAGCCATCAATGGTCTCACAGTACAATATCAATCCTCCAACCCCACCAAGATTCCAATCGGTGAGCCATTGTTGAATTTGACAGGGACATTAACATTAAGGGCAGTAAGGAAGCACATGAACGAACATTCATTGAGTAAAGAGCAGAGGCTGGGCACTCCACATAGCCAACTGAAGGCATGCACAAACTATGAAGTCATGATTGTTTTCTGCTCTATTTTTTGCCTGTTGTCCTTACATCTAAAAGACCCTAAATAATCTTACTGTATGCTTGCCTGGAGGTAAATCCAGGCGCAATTTACCTCCAAATTACAGTGAATATTCTACCCACCCCTCTGAGAGAGCCCCACAAAGTAATGAGAGTATAGCGCCTGCACGGCAGAGCCTGGCAAGCTGTCCGATGCATGTTCGATATGCCAAAACCAGTAACAAAAATGTTTATTTTCCTGACCCCGAAAGAGCCCCTTAGTACGGCAGCAGTAAGAAAGGCGATCAAGCAGTGCCTGATAAAATTTCACAGCCATCCTAGGCTGCCAAAACAAAGAAGGACTAAAATGACTGTTTGTACTTTCAATGCACGTACACTGACATCTGAAGAATATATCAAGGATCTGATGGTGCAAGCACAAAAGATCAAGTACGACATCATTGGTCTGACTGAGATGAGGAGGCGTCAGTCGCATCATGCTGTATTTGACACCGGAGAAGAATTGTTCCTTGGAACATGCGACGAAAGAGCAGTTATGTGTACCTAGGTCGAGAAGTCAACATGATGAACGACCTAAAACCTGAGCTGCACAGGGGAAGAGAGCGGCATGGAATGCCTTCAAGAGCATCGAAGAAATAGCTGAAAGGACAAAGAAACTCCAGCTCTGGGGCACATCTCTTTGACTCCACCATTCTCCCTGCATTAACATATGCCTCAGAGACCTGAGCCCTACAAAAACAGGATGAGAATGCTATTCAGGTCTCCCAGAGAGGAATCGAAAGAGCTATGCTTGGAATATCACGCCTCACTCAAGTGAGAGAAGGAATCCAGAGTTCTGACCTTCATCGCTATTCCAGAATCAGGGACACTGTCTCGTTTGCCAAGGCATTGAAAATCAGATGGGCTGGACATGTAATGCGATTTGGAGACAACCTCTGGACTAGAGCCGTTACCAACTGGATCCTATGGGATGTCAAAAGATCACGTGGCCGCCCACCCACAAAATGGTCAGACTTCCTTGTCAAGACCCTGAAGGAGCGGTTTGAGACTCTTCATATTCCTGAATCAACCAGATGCCATTGGTCTACATTGGCACGTGATAGGGTCCAATGGAAATGTTACTGGCACCCGCTCGAGCAAATCGATAAATAACGGGATTCAAGTGATCAAGTGATGCTTGCCTGGAAGCACATTTGTAGCATGCAGATATTTATCATCTCCTCTGTTCTTTCCTGAAAGTGCATTTGCAAGCCCTTTGCATTCTAAGACCTAAACTATCTACCTAGGGGCATATCCCATCCTTGGAGTTTTTGTTAGGGGGACAAATTCTTCCACAACCATCCTTACTGGAGTTGAGATGACCACAACTCCTGGATATCTTGATTGCAGACTTGAATAACCTGGGGTGTGGCAAGAGGGACCAAACTATGCCATTCCTATCTCCCCCCAGCTTAAAGAAACTCTGCTTATAATAATCCTTGTTGTCTTAAGGCAGAAGGTTTCGAGAAGGACAACAGCAAAGAAGTTCACATAAAAGCTTGTGCATTCATGGAGGGAATGTATCCTTGAAAAATATTTCTCTCAGTTCTAGTGCTAAAATGCTGTTTTTCCTTTAATAACAATTTTGTTGCTGAAACATTTTGGATGACGTAATCCAATGCTTTTTCTCTCCACCGCTCAGACCACTGGCACACTTAGCACCAAATTTGAAGCCCACTTTCAGCACATGTACAGTAAAGAGTGACACATAGTTTCTATGGACTAACTTCACTCATTTTAATTTGTTTTTAAATCTTTATCTTAGCCCCAAAGAGGAGGCGAATGAAAGAAAAGCTCTCTCAAAGAACCCATCACCACTTATCTGTGCAGTGAGCAGTGGCCTTGTCTGATAGTACAGGTTTAGTATCTGTAGGGGATATGTTTGAAGACTCCTGGAAGCAGAGGCTTGCATGTATCAGATCACGCATGAAGATTTCTGCTGCCGCAATGTTGTGTATGTATGAGCAT